>JABUQX010113335.1:42500-49982 GCA_015478945.1 Trachelipus rathkii
ATTTAACATGATTAAACTCTAGCCAATTTCATTCTAGTTTAAACTCTAATAATAAAGAGCATCTATTTAAAAACACAATTTACTGCTAAGAGCTATTCTAGAACATAAAAATTTAACATGATTAAACTCTAGCGTAATTTCCATCTAGCTTAAACTCTAATATTAAAGAGCATCTATTTAAAAGCATGTATTTACTGCTAAGAGCTATTCTTGAACATAAAGATTTAACATGATAAATCTCTAGCGTAATTTCCTTCTAGCTTAAACTCTAATATTAAAGAAAATCTATATTTAAAAACTATTCACTACTAAGAACTATGATGAAACCAATATTTCAAAGTAATTTTTTAAGAAAGAATGATTTACTGCTAAGAACTATTAATTATTTAACACTAACATTTAACATGAATAAACTTTAAAATGTTTCCCTACTTAATTAAATTCTAATAATTAAAAATATGTATTAAAAACACGATTTACAATTAAGAACTATTCTAAAATTTTAATATTTAAAAGCATGTACCACAAGCACGATTTGCTGCAAGAATAATTCCTAAACTTCAAAATTTAACACGATTAAACTCTAATAAGATTCCCTGTTTACTTAAACTCTAATATTTAAAAGCATAAACGAGAAAACGTGATTTGTTGCTGGGAATTATTCTAAACTCTCAAGATTTAAAATGACTAAAACTCAAACATGATCCCCGTTTATTTAAATTATTTAGAGAATATGATTTTCTTCTATGAACTATGCTCCAACTCTAATATTTAAAATTATGTAACGAGAAAGCATAATTTCCTGCTAAAACTATTCTTAAAATAAAAAATCTTTTCAAATATTTCATATTTAACAAAAGTTCTTTCTTTCCGTATAAAATTGTACTAATAATGCAAAAATATTTGGTGTCAGTAATCATTAGTGTTAGTAATCTCTCCATGCTTTGTTCATCGACTTTAATAAAAGACTTCTTACTTTCTTAATTTCTAATGTAACTTATTCTCAAAAATGATTCATTAAAGAAATATTTAATAACGTATTAAATTTATTAATCTCTATTGTCAGTAATCTCTTCATGCTTCTGTTCATTAATTTTAATAAAAGGCTTCTAGCTATCTTAATCTTTAATTTTACTTATCTCATAAATGATCCTTTTAAGAAAAAAATATTATCATACTTGTATGCTCTCCTATTTATCCACTTTAATAAAAGACCTTCTGCTCTCTTGACCTTTAATTTTATTTATTCTCAAAAGTGAGCTTTTAAAGATTCAAATTTATATTTAAAGAAGAAAAAAAAATTATATTAAAGTTGAAGCATAAAGAGCCATCGGTGGTAAATTTGTTCATGAGAAACATATCAACGGTTCAGTTGTCAAACTGCGTGACACTTAATTACTTGTCCTAAAGCTGATTACAACGGATTTGAAGGACTTATGCAAAGTGGCTTTCTTCGTCACTGATTTTCGCGCCGACAACAATGAATAACTTGGGTCTTGTTAGTCTGTCTGGGCGACGCTTTTACCCAAACCTTTCTTCCTATATACGCCAAAGTCACCATGGCGGATGGCGAATGCTTTTAAAGAATTTTAAGTCCTTAAAAAAAGAATGGTTGGGAAGAAGTAAAAACACTTTTAAAATAAAAAAAAAATCTCTAAGAAGAGTGCAAGGGAATAACCGAAATTGCGCAAGGAATTATTTTTATTAAAATAAATATTGGATTATATATATATATATATATATATATATATATATATATGTATATATATATATATATATATATATATATATATATATATATATATATATATATACTGCTATATATATATATATACTATGCTACTATATATATATATATATATATATATATGTATTCAGTGCAATCTTTCCCCGAAAGGTATGTTGCTAAAATTTTGTTTTTCCCACTTTAGGAGGTTTTTAACCAATAAACATGAAGATAGAGTTGCTTAAGTTTTTTATTATTAAGCTTCAAAGATTAAAAATTACCAAGTAGTAAGTTTAAATCTATATCACCTAACATGACCTAATTAATCTTGCTTGCTTACTTACATGCCCTTACTTACTCACTTACTTAACCTAACTAACCTTACTTAAATATTATAATTATTACACTATTTTGTTTTTGCAGTAAATCTAATTTTGGTTTGTCGTATCTATGAAAACTTTTCTTCTTTTTCCTACAAAAATTTTCAGTAGTTTCAAGTTGACTATCTATATATATATACTTTTATATATATATATATATATATACTATATATATATATTATATATATATATATAATATATATACTGCGTGTTTTTGAGATAAAAACAAAAGTCTGTCAAAGATGAAAATTTATTAAAAGAATCTACCTGCTTAAAGTTCATTTGAAATATAAAGACCGACAATATCGAAAGGAAAGGAACACAACTGGGGGTGTAATTTTAAGGTGGACGCACAACATGGTAGAGAGAAGCGGTAAGGGAAGCAACATAAAGAAGCTTATATCACAAAGAAGCCATTTTGAAGCCCAGATTCAGTAAGGTTTAATTAAATTGACTGAAGTGCCTTTATATTAGCAAAAAATAATGTTAACAATTATTACCATGAAACCACTTGACTTGAATTTGTACAAAACATTTTGAGTAATATTATATATATAATATATATATATATATATATATATATAGTATATATATAATATATATATATATATATATATATATATATATATATATATATATATATATATATATATATATATATATATATATATATATATACTATATATATATATATATATATATAATATTATAATCAGAGGTGGGCATCCCGCTCTTGTTAGTCCGCTAGTTCCGCTAGTCCGCTCGAAAGGCGGACTACCCAGAATAGGTTGGGGACTAAGCGGAGGTTGGCGGAGAGACGGTTCAGGAAATTCAGAAAGGTGGGACTTTGTCACGTGCCGGATCAAAAAAAAGTTATCGCGCCTCTTTGTTTAACGCACCTTTTTGGAAAAATAAGAGTATAGTTTACTTATTAAGAGTTCTTATTGGTTATAATAAAGAAAATATAATTTTTATTTTAAGTTTAAAACTAATTATACTTTTAGTCTAAGACTTATTGTTTTTAAATAATTAAACTTCCAAAAACCAGTCGCTAGATTTTGTAATTATTGGTGTTAAGGATACAGTAGGATTCAAGTAGTTTTCTTCTGTGTAAATCTTTTGAATGTATGATAGGAGTCATGTTGTTAAGTCTAATAGTCGTGGTTATGTGTGGAACGATAGTAATGTAAGGGCAACGATATTGATTGTCATTAGGTAAGGTCAGTCTTGTGTTGGTTACAGTCTAACTAAGCGCCTTGAAAATCATGAGTTCGCCGATGGTTATAAGGAAGTTGCAAAAATGAAGGGCCGAAGGAATTTTATAAACGAGTCACATGAAGATTTCATTTTAAATGAATGAGTCACAGGAGATTTTACTCTCATCCATGCAGCTGCGGGAATTCGAACAATTGGGGGAACACCGCGTGACAGTGTTAACAATACGGTTGAATATGCTCTAACCACTAGGGCATCCACGATCCACCTGAAAAAGAACGCTTCAAGAAGCGGTAGTTTTTAAAAAAAAGGCAGGCCTGGTTTTGTGTTTTATAAAATTCCTTGCCTTCTTGCGCAGAACTCCTTATAACAATCGGCGAAACTCAATGAATTTTAAAAAGCGTAGACTGCGTAACGCAAAACAACATACTTGACCTTACCCAATGAACAGTATAATCAATATTCCTGTTCTCACTGAGATTAACAATTACATCGTTCACCACATAACCACAGACATAGAACCGATTCAACAACATGACCCTCCCTATCATACAAATTCAAAAGATTTAACACAAGATAGATAACTCCAATTACACCAAAAACTATTTTGAATCCTACTGCATCCTTAACACCAATAATTACAATAGACAAAAAGGCGAATTCAATATTAATCCCACTCTTACAACATTATGAACTCTAGCACTATTTCTATAAAATCTATTAAAATCTAAAATATAAATTATTTTTACATTTTATTCGTTTAATATTAAAGTTTTTAAACTTTAAAGTCTTAACAAAGAACTTGTGCATTTCCTGATGAGGTTTCCGGAATCAAGAAACGGAATAAATGATTTTGTGCTTTAAATGTATTAATAAAAAAAATCTTAACTTTAGATAAAATACCTGACTCTGCTAAAATTATTTTACCAGTTCTCTCTTTAAAAAGAGGGCTTCTCTATTATATAAAGTAAATATAAATATTATATATATATATATATATATATATACTATATTTATATATATATATATTAATATTAATATATAATATATATATATATATATATATATATATTATTAATTAATTATAGTATATATATAGTATAATATATATATATATATATATATAAAATTTTATATATATAATATAATATATATATCTAAAGTACCGAGCTGATACGTAGCTATCATCGACTCTGCAGGCGTCGAGACTTTCATGGATTCTACTAAAGTCTTGGACGAAATAGACTTTTTATGGGTGGACAGGGTGGTCAAAATATTTCCGAAGGGAGGCAGAATGATTCAGGTGAGGACCGTTAAATTAGCAATGGACTGCTGAAAGCGAACTAACACCGCACTCCTCTCACCAAGGACATCTTTCCTTTCAGCATGGAGAATTTGTTGAAACCTTGTTCATAAATATAATACACCTCGTCCGCTAGTTCTGGGGCTGCTGCTGTAGAGGTAAGCGAATATTTAGTAGAATATGTTAGTTTGGTGGGGATATTGAGGCTAAAGAGGTCAGCTTAACTGCTTTTAATTTTGAGCACCTAATCTTTTTGAAAGGGTAATATGGATCTCTTGTCCTTGAAGGACACTTCAGGAGGAAGAAGGAAAATCTTGAGAATTTTTGTAAAATTAAATATTCATTCAATTGTTTTTCATGATAATATTAATAAATAAATTTTTTGTAAGGATAAATACTATTTAGTATTTAATATTAAACCTTTGTGAAGTCGCAGCCGATTATTAGCATAAAGACTGCGGGACGTGTTGGACTTTGCGGATGGCGGGGGGTTTGAAAAATGTCTGGAAATAGGTGGCGAGGAGGCGCTAGCGGTACCTAACGTTTTCTCGGAGGCATGCGTAGGTTGCGCTAGCCGACTATCCCTAAATTGAAGCGGGTGCCAAACCTCTGATATATATATATTAATATATATATATATATATATATATATATATAATATATATATATATATATTATATAATATATATATATATATATTATATTATATAATATATATTAATATTATATATATAATGTATATATATTAATGTATATATATAATGTATTACATATATAATATATATATATATATATATATATATATATAATATATATATTATATATTATTATATATATATATATACTGTATATATATTTATAGTATATTATTAATATATATATATATATATATATATATATATATATAATATTATATATATATATACTATATATATTATATATATATATATATAAATATTATATAATTATATATATAATATATATATATATATTATAATATATATATAATATATATATATATATATAGTATATTATATATGTATACTATTAAATTATACGGTATGTATACAAAAAAAAGAATCTCAAAATTCTTAGCATTAATTGGAATCTTTATGATAATAAAAAAGGTGAAATTTTTATTCTTGTTTCATAAAGTTTGAAAAATTCTTTTTCTTTTCTCTTTGTATTGCCTTTTCGTCCTTTCTTTTTTCTTCCATTCATCATATTTTCTTTTTTCTATTTCCTTAATAGCAAAGCTTATTTGGTTCGTTTTCAGCGAATTCTCTCAAAGAGTATCACAAGTGATTATCCTGAAACATTTAATTATTTGCTCCCGAGAGTAATATATATATATATATATATATCATATATATATATATATTATATATATATATATATATATATATTAGTATATATATATATATATATATATATATATATATATATATATTGAGGTGTGGAGTTCATACTTTACACACTTATGTAGTGCGCGATTGGTCCTCCACAATACTCAACAGAAATCTTACTAAGCAAGGCGGAGACAAATAGCGAAAGCAGCAACGTTACCCAAAATTAATGAAGATGCTATATCGTCTACACTGGAAAAGTGGCAATCTTAAATAAAGAGGGCAAGATGGGGAAGTACATGTCTTATGCTTTGAACTCTTTTTCTTCAACTAGAAAGACTATATTAGAATGATGCTGCTGGTAACTCCTGAACTTTTCTCTTTTCCGATAGTTCAGTGGAAAAACAAATTCGAAAACCCCTTAAAAATTATTAAAACACGCTCATATTTTTCTTTTAAAAATGTCAGGCTGAGGGCCAGTAGTTGAATTTATTTTGCAATCAAAATTTTACTTTAGTATTACTTCTGGAATGTGGTGGCGACATGCCAAGTATAAAAGATCTTTTTCAAATAATTGATCTAATAAAACACAGGTTCCTCTCAAAATACAAGTATTGACAGCAGTAGTGTGAAAAAACATTGGATCTATTTTTGTACTTCCACCATTTTTCCACTTCAGGAAAACAGCTTTTGTCTGAGTATATCCCGTATTATTTTTAATATGAGGAACTCCTATCAACTGCTCTTCATCACCACAATTTATCAAAACTGCCAACCTCTCTACATTTTCTTTATTCAATATATCTGGGAGCAATTTCCCATCCCAATGTAGGACAGCACCTTGTAAATCTGAATTTTCAAACCTATTTTTAATAATCTGTACTCTTTCCTCTCGAAATTTCTGTCTGCGGACTCGTACGGTAGACCTACTGATTGCTAACTTCTGTGGATCTTGCCCTAATGCTTCGGCAGTAGCCGAAACAATTCTAACCGCGTCTCTATCCGAAATATTACATCTATCTAACAATATTGACAACTTCTCTGTGATTATTTCTTTACTTCCTCGTCAGTACTTTCTTTTCATCGGTTGTGATGTGTTGATTCCTGTGCTCTGAAAGTCCTCATCGTCCTTCTCTAACATGTTCTGATTTCTATGTGATTCCTCTTCTTCTGAAGCACTACTTGTGTTTAAAAATTCCATTTCTACATCTTCGTCATCTAGAAAACGACGGAAAGAAAGGATTAGAAACACAAAAGAAAAACAGTAACTTGAGAACAACAAACATATTGATCTACTTACAAAGGTACCAAGGTGCTAGGTAGGTACAACAAAATAGATCCAGATAGGTACTAACTACTATATTTAAACTACAATCTAGGCTTACCTACAGGTTTCAGTTTTGATTTTTCCAGTCTGACCGTCTCAGCTGCTTTTCTCTGTGCTCTTCGCTCTTCTGCTCGTACGAATTTTATATCAACTCCTCCCATGCAGCCAGTACGTCCCTTTTGTCT
>JABUQX010113336.1:0-22710 GCA_015478945.1 Trachelipus rathkii
AGTTTTGTATTAGAAGGGCATGGTTGCTGGCCACACCCTGGGCCAAGGTATCGGAGTGAAGATTTTATAATCTCGAGATAGTGAAATGGTCGTCGTGTGTTCCATGTTGTTTTAGGGTTAGGGTTATTTTATGTGTCTGTGACGAGGGGCTTTTAATGCGCTAGTGTGTATTCCTAGAAAATAGGTGGGGATTACCAGTGTTGGTGAGTGGGCGGGTAAGCTGGGCTTTCTTTCGACATTTGTCTATTATGCTCAAGCTACTATATTGAAGTCATTTTCTTTTCCGAATTTGAGTGCTTAGTAGCGCTCCTGATACGACTGCTATTGGATTCCATAGTTCCTGGAGGATAGATTGTAAGGTTGGGATGAATATGATAAGGAAGAAAGAAAAGTAATTATAGTATTCACAATACTAACCTTCATGCTTGTGAGTTTTTGAGGTTTTTTTTGATGGTTGTTAATAAGTGTTATCACTATTATAATATATTATCTCGCATACTATCTGTGTAGAAGTTGAACATGGGGAGTTAGGAGCATTATCTTGATATATGTTAGTTATTATAATTATCTATTTATTAATAAAAATTGGATAGTATATATATCTATATATATATAAAGAGATAAATAATTCAACTTATTAAATATTATATACTATATAATATTATATATATATATATTATATATATATATATATATATATATATATATATATAATATATATATATTATATATATTATATTATAATATATAGTAGTCAGTATGATATAGAACATTAATTATAGTATAATTATATTTATATATATTAATATATATTATATATATAGTATGATGATATAGTATACTGTGATTATACACGGTAGACCTCACAGGAAATCGATTCTTTAAGGCCGGGGCCCTATTCCCCAACCAGCGCACCAACGTGTTTCCGCAGTCGAAGTTTTAAATTCTCGCTACCACAGGTAGATAAAGAAATACGCTCCAACCTGGCTGCGCGATATATATAATAATATATATATTATATTAATATATATATATATATATATATATATATATATGTATATCATATAAATAATATAATATATATATATATTATATATATTACTATTATTATTATTTCTTTCTTCACCTTCCCTCTTTGCCCCAAGATTGGGGGTAGGGTGCTGTACAAGCATCGAAAAGAAAAGCAGTAGGAGAACATGACAACGTCGAAAAGAAAGCCAGCCTTAACCGCCCCTCATGTACCATTAATTAGTGAGAGCTCGGTCACAGACAGAAAATCCACCTAAAGAGCATCATGGGACCGGCGAGACGAGAGAGCTCCTCTACTATGGTAAATGTCATGTAGAGGGTTCATCCGCCGTGGCCCAGGTGGGCCACAACCATGCCCCCAGTACCAAACCCCGCCATTTCTCCTCCTATCATGCACTTTTTATTCTCGGCCTCTGCAAACTCACATTTCCTCTCCTTCAGACATTCGCGTTCACCGACTCAAATCCACTTTCTCTTCGGTCTCGCAAAAAAGTGTCGGTTCCCAACACACTCTCCACTATACATCGCTTAACCAACCGACTTTCATTCATCAAGCCTTTCCACATGACCAAACCATCTATCTCACCTACTTTCATTATTCTCTCATTTACCCTTTTCTTCACGCCACACAACTCTCCTCATACGGTTCATTCCTCACTTTTTAATTCTTTTCACACCTTAGCATGCCCCTAAGCTTGTCCATCTGAACACATTGAACTTTAGATCTATACTTCTTATTCCAGACCCATAGTCTCACTTACTATACATAATCACAGGTAACAACATACCCTCATGTAAGACTCTAGCCAGCACTCAAGAGCTTAGTCCTTTCATTCACGGCGAATTCGAGTTTCATTCGCACACCAGCCACCTTCCTGCCATTCACATTTCCTACTACACTCTGCATCATCCGTTCCATCTCATCCAACATCATACAAATTTAAACTCAGACACTTTTGCCAGCGCTGCTAATCATCTAACATAACTTCACACTGAGGACGTATCCTCACTCAACAACCATAACCTACTCCTATCTACGTTCACTTTCAAACCCCTCCTTTTACATACCCCTGCCAAATCTCTCTATCCTCTCAAACCCTCTTCAGACTCGCCACACCAGAACCAAATCATCGCGCATACAATAGGTTAGGGGCACCTCCAACTCATCTCTCCATTCTCCATCATTCTAACACCATTTCCCTGCCAACACCCACCTCGAATTCTTTCATAACCCCATCCATATACAACATTGAATAACCAAGGAGACATAACACAACCCTGTCTCACTCCCGCTATTCCATCCTAAACAATCAAACCATTGACACATTTATATCTTACACCGAGCGCTTCACTAATCGTCATATCATACTTTTGATTCCATTCAGAAGCCTACCACACACCATATATCATAATACCTGCCATAAACGCTTCCCTATTAACTGTATCATACGCCTGTTGTAAAGTCCATAAACCTAAGTAAATTTATTCTTCTTCTCGTTCATTTTCTCAATCATTTGTAGTTTTTCATATGTAAATGATTTGATCCACCATCCTCTACCACTTCTAAAACAAACCTTGTTCTTCACTATCAGTCCTTCAGTCACTCGACGCACTACTTTCGCCAAAATAACCAGCATATATCTTCCCTACAACACTTCAATAAACTTATTCCTATAATTTCTACAGTTTCCCTTTTCTCCCTTCCCCTTATACAAGGGTATACTTACCCGCTCTCCTCCAATCCCTTGAACTATTCCTCCATAAACGCTTTATTACATCTCTTTCAAATCGAATCAATCACCATCTCTCGCTCCGGTCTTTGATCATTTCACTAGTAAATTTCATCTATAATCTGATGATTTACCATTTCTTCAACTTTCTCACCCTACCATTACCTCCTCCTTAACTAATAACCTCACCCCAAAATACCTATTCCTTCTTGCACCATCAAAACCAACACATTCACTAACACCTCATCATTAATTACGGTTAATATTGTGCAGATTTTCAAAGTGTTCTTTCCACACTCCCCTCACATCCATGTTCATCAGTTACAAAAGCACCAATCCCTATTCATTATTCTAAGCAGATTCCCCCTATTCTCATTCTAAACCTTTCACGCTTCCTTCCAGAAGAGCTTCTATTTCCTTGTAAGTACGTCCCCATTCCATCCTCCTTCCAAACTGTTCATTTACCTCTGTTGTTTCTCCTACGTATACCACCTTTTAGTATTTCTTCTTCTTTCCTCCTTATATAATTCCAAGCTATCTTTGGATGAAAATCTTTTCAATCATTTGCTTTAGTACATTCAACCCACGGCTTCTTTTTTACGCTTTAACCGCTTTGATCACCTCTTCATTCCACCATTCGCTGTTAACATTCCTTACTTCTTACTTTAGCACATCCACACACTCCCTTGCGCTACTAACAATTGCTTCCTTCATTTGCCCCCAGTTTGTTTCAAGTATCAGACTTGTTCACATTCAACGACTTTACTACGCGAGACGGCCCTACATACTTATCTTATCTCTTGCTCACTTAACTTCTCACTTCTTAATTTTACCTACTTCTTTCGTATCAACCTTCCTCTCCATCAAGCCCCCACTAACTTAAATTTACATAGAACAACATAATGATCAGATAATCCCATTCCCAAACCCTCACTGATATAACATCCAACACATACCTCAACATCTCCTTCTTCACCCAACCAAATCAAATCATACTTTTTCACTTCGATACCAATTCTAGTAACATACACCAACTCTAGTATACCTATAAGACTACTCTTGTGTTTAAAGAAAGTATTACTTACACACATACCTTCTCTCTTCACAGAAATCAATCACCTTCCTACCATTCTCATTTTCCCCGACACCCCAAAACCACACCACCTGTTTATATCACCTTTTTTTGATCACCTATCCAACCATTTCAGGTCCCCCAACACTCATCATCTGAACTCCTACTACCACCCCATCCATGAACATCATTCAATGATTATCCCCAAAAATCGTACTCTCTTCAACGGTTTCCCTCAAGATGGACCATACGTCACAACCACACATCCACCTTGACCTTTTCAAAACTTAAAATTTAACCATTAGAATTCTAGGACTCACACACGCAAAGTCTACCATAGCTTTGTACACAGGTCACTTCAGCAAAATTGCAACTCCTTCTCTCCCTCTCTAATTCTCTTCCCCAGCACGCAAACATTTCACATCACACCACTTTATTTCACACCGTTTCCTTTCATCTTTTGTTCAGTCACAGCGAGCAAATCAAAATTTGCCCTTTCTAAAATACATCCATCACCTCACCTCTCTCCTCTCTCCTCAACATTTATTCCTCTGACATTCCATGTACCATACGATTCATCACAAATGATATATATATATATATATAAATATATATATATATATATATATATTTAATAATAAAATATAATAATTATATATATTATATATATATATAATATATAATATATATATATTAGTACCCTTATATAAGGGTAAGGGAGATAAGGGGAACTGTAGGAATTCTAGGGGAATTAGTTTATTGAGTGTTGTAGGGAAGATATATGCTGGTATTTTGGTCGAAAGAATGCGTCGAGTGTACTTGAAGGACTGATGGGTGGGGAACAAGTGCGTTTCAGGAGTGGTAGAGGATGGTGGATCAAATCGCTAATGAAATAATGATTGAGAAATGAGGGAGAAGAATAAATTGTATCTTATGTTTGATTTTGCAACAGGCGTATGATAAGGATTAATAGGGAAGCTCTAGGCAGGTGTTAGTGATAAATATAGGTGTTGGTGGTAGATTTCTGAATGGAATGAAAAGTATGTAAGTGGATAGTGAAGCGTGTGTAAGAATAAATGGTGTCGAAAGTGATTGGCTTAATATTAATAACGGAGTAAGGCAGGGATGTGTTATGTCTCCTTGGTTATTCAATTTGTATGGATGGGGTTATAAAAGGATTTGAGGTTGGGGTGGCAGGAGATGGTGTTAGAATGATGGAGAATGGAAGAGAGTTGGAGGTACCTACCTATTATATGGCGCGATGAATGTTTGATTTTGGGTTGTGGTGATCTGAAGAGTGTTTTTGACGAAGATTGGAGAGAGTTTTTTGGCTAAGGCGTGTAAAAGGAGAGTTATGAAACAGTAAACGTAGATAAGATAAGGTTATGGTTGGAATGTCAGGAGTCCTCGGTGTGAAGTTAATGTTAGATGGTGAGCAGCTGACATAAGTCTGAGTTTAAATATTTAGGATATATGTTGGATGAAAAGGGAACGGATGATGCAGAGTGTAGTAGGAAAGTTGCGAATGACAGGAAGGTGGCTGGTGCAATTAAATCGTTGGTGGATGTGAAAGGACTATGTCTTAAGTGCGCTAGGGTCTTACATGAGGGTATGTTGTTACCGTAGTGAATATAGCAATGAGACTATGTCTGGAATAAGCACGGTATACGATCTAAAGTACAATGATGTTCGATGGACAATTCTTAGGGCCTTGTTAAGTGTGAGAAGAATTGATAAAATGAGGAGATATAGAGTTGTGTGGTGTGAAGCTATGTGTGGTGTGTAACGAAGGAATAAATCAAAGTACGTTGAGATGGTTTGATCAATGGTGGAAAGGATTGGATGAAGGTCGTTTGGTTAAGCAGCGGAATCGTATAGTGTGGGGTGAGTGTGTTGGGAAATCGATCGACTGGAAGCCGAGAAGGAGAGAAATGTGAAGGTTTGGCAGAGTCGAGAAGAAAGGTGCATATAGGAGTAAAATCGGTGGGGTTTTGTGAGGAGATATGGCTGTGGCCACCTGGGCCAAGGGTGATGAACCCCCACATGACGAAATGCCATAGTGAGGGTCGCCGTCGTACCAGTGGCCCGTCGAAGCTCTTAGGTGGATTTTCTGACTGCGACGAGGGGGGCGGTAAGGGGCTTTCTTTCCACTTGAACGTCATATTCTTATACTACTTTTGTTTCCGGTGCATGTCACGCACCTTACCCCCAGTATTGGGGGAAAGAACGTGGATGATAATAATGATAATAATAATAATAATAATAATAATAATAAAATAATAATAATAAAATAATAATAATAATAATAATAATAATAATAATAATAATATTTTATCATCATCATTTTCTATCCCCCAGATTGGGGTGATGGTGCGAGCAATACAAAGAGCAGAAATAGTATTAGAAGAACATGACGCAAGTCGACTAAAGCCCCCTTTTTTACTGCCCCCTTTACACCCCCAGTGAGAAATCATCGCAATCAGAAAAAATCCACCCTGAGGCTTCACGAGACTGACTGCGACAGGCCCTCACTCTAGTATCTCGCCAATGTAAAGTTCATCCCCTGACCAAAGCCCACAACCATACCCTCTCACAAAACCCTGCCATTTACTCTTATTATGCACCTTTCTTTTCGCCTCTGCCAAATTCACATTCCTCCCCTTCAGGCATTCCTTTACTGACTCAATCCAATTTTTCTTTGGTTTGGTATCCCAGTCGGTCAATTCCCAGCACATTCACCACTATCATCCGTCCTTTACACGTGACCAAACCATTTCAACGCACTTTCATTTATTCTCTCATTTACTCCTTTCTTCACACCACACAACTCCCTAATGCGTTCATTCCTCATTTTATCAATTCTTCTCACACCTAACACGCCCATAAGATTGTCCATCTGAACACATTGTACTTTAGATCTATAACTTATTATTCCAGACCATAGTTTCACTACTATACATTAACAGAGGTAACAACATACCCTCGTGCAAAACCCTAGCGCACTTAAAACTTAGTCCCTTTACATCACCAAGGATTTAATTGCACCAGCCACCTTCCTACCATTCACAAACTTTTTCTACTTACTACAACCTCTGTTCGCCTTTCGTCCAACAGTTCTAGATATTTAAATTCACACTCTTGTTCCAGTTGCTCACCATCTAAAATAACTTCACACCGCGGACTCCCATCACTCACTACCATAACCTTACTTCTTATCTGCAATATACTTTCAAAACCTCTCCTTTTATCACAACACCCCACTCGCACAATCCCTTTTACGCAATCTCTCAAATTAGATATATAGAACCCTGCTGTGTCTCCACGTGAGTGAGCCCCACAAAAAAACCAAAATCATAACTGCATAATAATAGCAATAGAGCAACCCTCCACTCTTTTCCATTCTCTATCATTCTAACACCTTCCCCTGCCACCCTCACCTCTAATTCTTTGATAACTCCCATCCATATGCAAATTGATGAACCAAGGAGACATAACACATCCCTGCCTTACTCCAATATTAATATTAGACGATCCATCTTTCACTCCATTTATTCTTACACACGCTTCACTATCGTCCAAACGTACTTTGACTCCATTCAGAACCATACCACCAACACCAAATATCACTAACACTGCCACAGTTTCCCTGTTAATCCTAATCATACGCCAGTTTGCAAATCCATAAAACCTAAAATAACTTTATCTTCTTCTCTCATTTTCTCAATCTTTTTTGTTTAATGTAAAAAATTCATCCACACATCCTCTACACTTCTAAATTCAACCTTGTTCTTCAAACAATTCGTCCCTTACTCCTCGACGTACTCTTTATCCAAAATACCAGCAATATATCTTCCCACAACACTCAATAAACTAATTCCCCTTATAGCTCCCTTACCTTATATAAAGGTACTTATTACTGCGCTTCTCATCCAATCCTCGGAACTATACCCTCATAAGCGCTTTGTTTCACAACTTTCAAATCCATTCAATCACCATCCTGCATCCATTCCTTGATTAATTTCACCAGTAATTCCTCTATACTTGCAGATTTACCATCCTTTAACTTTCTCACTCTACACATTCCTAAATCCCCAAAAATAACTTTTTTTTACTTCATTGCACCATCAAACCCAAACTTGTCACAAACTCTATCAATGTTATGCTGTTATGCAGATTTTCGGAGTGCTCCCTCCATACGCTCCTCACATCCATTATCAGTCACTAAAGTACCACCACTAATTCATTATTCTAAGAAGATTCCAATCCCTCTCATTCTTAACCATTCGCACTTCTTTCCAGAAGAGGCTTCCTAATTTCCCATGTAACGTCCCAATTATCCTTCTTTCAAACCTGTTCATTTACCTCATTCTCCTAACACATTTGCAACATTTAGTCTTCCCATTTTCCTCCCTTCATATTTCCATACACTTCTTTGAGACACCATTCAATTGGCTTTTAGCACTTCCAACCAAGCCTCTTTATTACTTTTTTTAACAGCTTGCATCAACCTCTTCACTCCACCACACTCTACTGAAATCCTACTTCTACATTAGCACAGCCACATACTTCCCTTTCATAACTAACAAAGGCTTCCTATTTGCTTCCATATTTATTCATTTACAGCTTGTTCACATCCAACTGATTTACTTTCAAAGTGCTCTCACATACTTTTCCTTATAGACCTTTTTCATTCAACTTCTCAAAAACTCTTAATCTCCCCAGTCTCTTTCTTATCACTTTTCCTTTCCATCCATGCTCCCACTAACATAATCTTGCAACAACATGATGATCTGATATTCCCATTCCAAATCCGCGCTCATTGATGGTAATTCCATCACATATTTCAACATCTCCCACCAACACAAAATCAATCATACTTTTTCACTTCAATGTCATCTCAATACCTATCCAACTCTCGTTACTTATGAAACTCTTGTGGCCCGAGGGAAGGAGAATGTATTAATACACATCATAGACTCTCCCTCACAAAGTCCAAATCACCTGTCTACATTCTAACACTGCAACGCCCAAAGAACACCTGTTCAGGGTTCACACTGAAAATGTTGAATTCCGTGTTCGTTATTTTTGGCGTATAAAATAATCTATTAATCATTATTGCAGCCTATTACTCAGTTCATACAATTAAATTATTGAAACAAATATAATTATTAAAATCGAAAAATTTAACAATATTTTTTTTTAAGTAATCGGCCTATATATACTTTCCCCATAGCCGTCCAACGCCCTCCAAATTTTTATTTTTTTTCCAAACCGTTAAAAAACAGTTTTATTTATATAAAATGCAATAAATTAAAGCTTACCTTACATTAGATGAATAACGCCACTGTGATCACAAAAGTTCCTAAATGGGGAGAATTTAGGTTTAACTTTTTTTTCTTCCCAAGCATCTGAAATTTTGATTTTAAAGCGTCTACTTCTGTCAAGCTTTCATTTTAAACATCTTCGTCTCTGCTCTTGACAAGTTATGTGATCTGTATGGATATTTTCTTCTTTTTTCAACCTTTTTATTCTCTTCTTACTTTTTGTTCGTTTGACTCTTTGGAGAGGTTCTTCCATTTAATGAATGACTTCACTGAGATGCTTATAGCATTGTGGCACTGTTCTTTGAGAAATCAGATTCTCCACCTAAAATTGCTTATTTACAGAAACCCTCCTTCCACTGTCGCATTCCATGCGAAAATATCCGTCCTAATTAATTAATTTGCCACAATTCCGCATAACATGGATTTCCAGATACTATAGAAGAAAAAACCTCATCAAGTCTCTTAGAAGGACAATCCCCATCCAAAAATAATTTAATTTAATTCAAAGGTAGAATGAGCTTCACTGCAAAGTTGAGTGTATTGTGCTTTTGCTTTCTCAGCAACAGAAACTGTGTTTCGGTCATTGGTGTCAATTGCCTTATCAATAAATCAAATCTTATTTCCTTGGTGTCTGGGCTGAATGAAAAATTATACTAGGGACCAATTCGGAATTTACAACGTTGAGTATGATTCAGACAGTTGATCTGGCACGACGACAAAACGACCAGGCTTCAAGACATTCACTATATTATATTATTAGAACCGTAACGGAAAAAGTTTTTCCAATGATGGTTGGTCCTGCCCGAATTTTGATTAAATTCAAATGGGTTTTCCCTCTTGAATGGGAAACTACGGCTTGCGTCCCATGTTAATATTAGATCAAAGTTCTTTTTACATACTTTACAGTATGCTTGGAACTATCAGGTCCTTTACCCAACCACCCGATAAACTGTGGGTTCAGCTTGACGTCCAACCACTGGTCGTTAAAGTTAGTCTTTTTGTTTGAAATCATTTTATAAATAAATAATAAATACTTTCAACTGCACAAAAATCCAAAATCACCTCGTCAAACCTCAAAAAAAAAAAAAACACCCAAAAAGTATAAATCCCTAAAAAAGAAAAAGATATAAACAGATTAACTCATAAGTCATACAGTCTAAAACACATCCATATACCAATCACCTCCAATCGGAAGGATGAACTTGGAAACAGAATAAGAAGAATAGTAGGTAATAGTGAACTAAAAGAATAGAAAGAAACAGGATAGTAGATTTATTGGATGTCGTTCCTCGGCCCCCTTTTCATTCACTTATTCAAATACATGCTCTCATCCACAATTATACAGTAAGTAAAAAATTATATCAAAATATGTAACTTGGTCTTGATCATTCTTCAAATGTTTTGAAATTTTAAAAATTCCCTGATTTTTTTGGAAATTTCCGGACTTTCAGTATATCTTAAAACCTTCCCTGACCTTCCCTGACTGATTTTTTTCCCCCGACTTTCCAGAAAGTGTGAACCCTGCTGTATAGCCAAAAACAGTGCCATAGCCTATCTGCCACTGAATGTGGTCGCAAGAACCATCAATCTACTAATGCTCCTACTACCTCATCCAAACAACATTTTCAAATTATATCAGATTCTCCCAATAATCACCCTTCAGATGGATCATACTACAGGAGAAATAAAAACCTAACAGGTTTTGCATGGCTGTGAAATATATTTTTGTTTGGCCTACACATACCTTGACTTTTTCACAAACACAATTTAAATTTAACGCATTAGAATTCTAGTACTCGCACAAACACAAAATCAACCATACTTTACTTCATCAGAATCGCAACTCATCCTCCTCTCCCCCTCTCATTCCCTTTCCACTCCAGCAAACACAACATTTCATACCACATCCACTCGTCTTCTTTCGCAACTTCCTTCATCTTTTATTCCAGTCCATAGAACAATTTACCACTTTCTAGAATAATTCCATCAACTCTCTCATCTTCTCCACCATATATTCCTTTAACATTCCATATACCCAGACATTCATAGTTTCCCCGAAAGATAGAAGGTCGCTTCTCCGAGGCCTGCCCTTAGCATTTCTGACAAGACGCAAGTGGTAGTGGGTAAGCCAACCCAACCACCACCCTTTACGTCGCCTTCTACAACACACAGAACATACGCTCGGAGAATTCCTTTTCCGCCACAGTGATATTGAAAAGGCGTTTGTCTGTAGTAGTACTATTAGTGTTTTATGATCCGTTGTGATTGAGAGTCTACTCCTGTGTAAAAAGAGTGTGGATATGAGTCGCAAGAGGAGCGCAACTATTTTGGCACTGAGTGTCATAAGATTGAACCACCATATTCCAAACCCCAATCGGGCAGGTAACCGCATCGCTTCGAGACCGCTGCTCCCTCCCTCTGACCTTGAACATATTCTACGACAATAATAATAATAAAAATAATAATATAATAAATAATATAATATAATATATAATAATATAGAAATAATAATAATATAATAATAAAAATAATAATAATAATAATAAATAATATATAATATTATAATAAATAAATAATGTCTTGCTAAAAATCAACAGGTTACGTGTATAAAAAGGGACAAATCAGACAAGAAAAGTATGTTCGAACATATCTAGCAACCGAACAATCTAGGGGGACCTTGATTTTTACCTGATCTATTAAATTATACATATATAATTAAAAAACAAATACTTTGGAGAAAAAATCATATGAAAATACTTTAAAATCATTATTTGTTTTCGAGTATAAGTCATAATGTCTTGAAAATGGAAGGCAAAGACTCACTTCTAAGCATCATGGCGAGCTCAACAAGAGTTTGGTCATTCATGTTTCCTCTCCATCGAGAAAGAGTTAATTGATTTCTGTGAGATGTAATGGCATCTTTATCCCAATCAACTACAATAACCTATTATATAAAATAAATAAAAATAATTTTATTATCATCAATCGAAACCTATGAATGGACATTTTAATTTCACAATTTCAGACAGAAAAAAATTGTTACAAATGGAAAAATGAATTTATTTATATAAAATAATAATTAAAAACAAAAACCTTATTAAGATCTCTATTGAGACAATTTAAGTCCTTAAGATGCTTTCCATCCATGTACCTTGTTGAATCTTTAAACAACTTATACCAAATAAAATTATTTTGGTCTAATTGTTCAATTACAGGGTAAGCGGTCTGAAAATAAAAAAATAACCATAAATTGAATGAGATTTTCAAATTTTATGTAGCAATATTTAAGGTAACAAAAACAAATTCTATATCAATAATGAAATGTTGAGAAAACTCACAAAAAAGTAAAACAAAATCATTTATAGCACTTACAAAAGCTTGCTCATTGGTATATACAACAATTTCAAAGAGAGGTGGTCCACAATGCTGCAACAAAAATTCAACACCAGGCCTTTTCTTGAATCTCCAACCAGTTTCATACTAGAAATAAATCAATAGTTTATATATTTATTATAGTCAAGAACTATTTTGAGGATTTTTGAATGATTGTAAATATATATTAGTGTATATGTGCAAACATGTACATGTGTGTACCATGGAAGAATGAATGTTATATATAATAGTAACATCACCCTTAGATATCTTCAAATAATTTTACTTTTCACTACTTCCAAGAACAGTTAAGTAGAATATTACATAAGTCGAAAGGAAAGACTTATGTCCGATTCTATATCAGCCAAAAAAAACACCCTAGGGTTTCACAACATCGCGACAGACACCCACTGTGGTTTCTCGTCACTGTAAGGGTTCATCTCCTGAGTCAGACATATAAGAATGCCCCCTCACTAAACCCTGCCATTCACTCTTCTCATGCACCTTTCTTTTCGCCTCTGCCAAACTTGTATTCCTTTCATTCAGACATCTCTTCACTGACTCAATCCACTTTTTCTTCAGTCTCTCAGTCGGTCAATTCCTAGCATACCCACCAAAATACATCCGAATAACCAACCGACTATCATCTATCCTTTCCATATGACCAAATCATCTTAATAAACACTCATTTATTCTTTTTCACGCTCTTCACACCACCCAACCCTCTAACACATTCAATTCCTCATTTTATGAATTCTTTTCGCACCAATAAACACGCCCCTAAGATTAAATTATACATCAGAACAGACTGCGCCTTAAATCTATACATCTTATTCCACTCCAGTTTCAATACTATACATTAAAACCGGCAGCAACATACCCTCATGTAGAACCCAAGCACACTCGACTTGGTCCCTTTACATTCATTAATGATTTAATTGCACAACACCATTCTGTCACCACTAACTTTCCTACTACACTCTCATCATCTCGTTTTCTTTTCAATCCAACATATACCCATAATATTTAAACTCAGATACTAGTTTCCAATTGCTCACCATCCAACATGATTCACAATGCGAACTCTCCCCCAGTCCATACCTTACTCTTATCTACATTTGCTTTCAAACCCTCTACCGAGTCCTACCAAACTTTCTTCAGATAAGACACACAAAACCAATCATCAGTGTATAAGTATAACAAACAGGGCACTTCTCCACTAAATTCCATTCTCCATCAGTCTATAACACCTTCCCTGTCACTCCTACCTGTAATTCTTTCATCACCTCATCCCAATTTTTTTTTTTACCTTGACTTACCATCACCTCACGGGGCAGGGCCCTTTCAAAAGAAATGGGGGGAAAAAAAAAAAATAAAAAAAAAAATTAACAAAAAAAATAAAATAAAATAAATGAAAACGTAAAACCAAACCTGTCCCTTGCCTAACGCAATTCCCTCAGGTGGGCGCAGACGCGGGAACTTAAAAATAGAGGAGGGAGAATGAAATATGCACGGGAAAAATAGACAAGGCAAGGAGTTCCCACAAATAAATGTGGCTGGAAAAGAAGGAAGCACCAAACGAGTGATCCATGAAGTGTCCAATATCTCACAACAATTTTTCATGTAGAAACAAGGAACCTCTTGTGTTACGTGGGCGAAGCTGATGGGGGAATGCGAGGTCAATTCTTTCGACACCTGCCGTTGTAAAATACCTTAGAAAGAGCTAGGGCACCAGTCTTCGTCCGCAGAGAAAGACGGGACAACGGGAGTCAGAAAGTATGGGACGGTTTATAAGCCTCTTAGCCTAAGCTTCAACTCTATCCAAAAGGAAGGATGGAACCGGATTCACCCCTCAAATGTGAGACATAATTCGCCTACAAGGGCGAAAAGCCTTGAATAACTAAAGTATCTGAGCAGAAAAAAACTCACGCAATTCTAAACAGAATTCCCAGATTCTTTGAGGCCCCATTAGCAACCACAATCGATGTGATATATGAGGTCTCCAAGACAATTCACTATTTATGTTAGTCCAAGAACATGTTCATGTTGTTTACAGGTAGGACATTAGAGCCGTCAAAGGGGAATAGGAAAGTTGGGAGGTGTTTTAGAGAAGGAGATATGAAGAAGTTGAGTTTTCAAAGAGTTGAATTTCACAAGATTGCGGTTACCCCACTGAGAAATCCCGACCAGATCGGCGCTGTAGACGAGAGGCAACTCTAGATACAAACGAGGGAGCACAATTGAAATGAGTGGAAGAATGGAGAATTGAGTCATTCGGCATAAGAGTGACAGAGTTAGAAAGTGCAGCTAAGAAGATCCGTTGATGAAAAGTAGGAATAAAGTTGAGATAAAACAGAACTCTGAGGAACACCTATTAACTAATAAGAAAGGAGGAAGAGGTAGCTCCATCACAAGAGCTGAAATGGAACAATCTGAAAGAAAATTAGACAAAGAGTAAGCAAAGTGAAGTAGGAAATCCAAAGGAAGGTAGTTTAGTGAGTAGCGACGCATGCCATAGCCTGTCAAAAGCTTTAGATATGTCAAGCGCTACTACACAAGACTCCCCATGGTCCCTAAGGGCAGAAGAAGACCATAGATCAGTGAGATAGATGGATAGATACAAGTAAAATAGGCCATGAATTATGTAACACATAGAGCCTCACTCCAACATTAATATTAACTATCTCATTTTAACTCCATTTATTCTTAAACACGACTGTTGCTAGTCAATGGAACCTAAATACAATTTACTGACCTTCTCTCTCATTATTTCACTCATTTGCTTCAATGTTAAAATTTGATCTACACATTATCTACCACTTCTAAATGCTCCTTCTTCTTCAACAATCAGCCCCTCGGTCACAAGACGGACTCTCTCAACCAAAATACCAGCATATATCTTCCCTTCAACACTCAATAAACTAATTTCCCTATAGTTTCTACAGTTCCCCTTATCTCCACTACTCTTACATAAGGGTACTACACTACTACTATCACTGCTCTTCCTACTCCTTCGGAACTACACCCTCCACAAACACTTTGCTACACAACTTCCATATCCAGTCAATCGCAATATTACCTCCATTCTTAAACATTTCACGAATAATTCCATCTATAGGCGCTGATTTATCATCCTTCAATTTTCTCACTCTACCTATTACCTAATCCTCAAAATATCTACTTGTTACACCATCAAACTCACACACAATCAATATCACCTCTTCATTAAGTACTGCCAGCGTTATGCAGATTTTCGAAGTGTTCCTTTCACACTCTCCCCATTCATTTCATTAGCCACGAAAGTGCCAACCCTATTCCTTATTCTATGAAGATTACCCTTACTCTCTTTCTTAACCTTCCAGGAAAGCTTCCTATTTCCTTGTTAAGTCTTCATTTACCTCCTTTTTCCTCCTACATATGGAACTTTTGTTTTTTCCTTCTTATATATTTTCATACACTTTTCTTTTGAAACCTCATCATTAGCTTTTAGCACATTCAAGCATGCTTCTTTTTTACTTTTAACTGCTTGCACCATCTCTTCATTCCATTACTTAATATTGAAATATTTACTTCCTACTTTAGCACACCCACATACTTCTCTTGCACTACTAACAAACGCTTCTTTCATTTGCGTCCAAATTTACTCGGTTTCATCTTATTCACATTCAACAAACTTATTTGAATGCTTTTACATACTCTTCCTTATAACCCTGTTCATTTAACTTCTCAATCTTAATTCTCCCAATTTCCTTCCTTTTTTTTTTCGTTCCTCCCCATCCACACCCCTATTAACTTAATTTTATATAAAACAAAATAATGGTCCGACATTCCCGTCCCTAACCGCCTCACTGAATTAACATCCATCACATACTTCAACATCTCCTTCACCAACACACAATCAATCATACTCTTCAAGTTGGCACCATCCATACCTACACCAACCCTTGTATACTCATAGATACTCTTGTATTCGAAGTGTATTACTTTCACACTTACCTCTCTCCTCACAGAAATCAATCACCTTCCTACCATTCCCATTTTATGGACTTGCAACAGGCGTATGAAAGGATTAGTAGGGAAGCTCTGTGGAAGGTGTTAATAATATATGATGCTAGTGGTGGCTTCCGAATGAAAATAAAAGTATGTATGTGAATTGTGAAGCGTATGTAAGAATAAATGGAGTTTAGAATGAATGGTTTATTATTAATAGCAGAGTGAGGCAGGGATGTGTTATTAGCTATTTAATTTGTATACAGATGGAGTGATCAAAGAATTTGAGGTTGGAGTGGCAGGGGAAGTTGTTAGATTGATGGAGCATGGTTGAGAGAGGAGGGTGCCTTGCTTATTGTATACGCAGATAATTTGGTTTTGTGTGGTGAATCAGAAGAAAGTTTGAGAAGATTGGTAAAAAGATTTGGCAGCGTGTTTAAAAGGAGGGGTTTAAAAGTAAATCAAGACAAGAGGTGATGGTGGTAAGTGAGGAACTCCTGAAGTGTGAAATAATGTTGCATCATAGCCAACTGGAACAAGTATCCAAGTTTAAATATTTAGACTATATGTTGGATAAAAAGGGAATGGATGATGCCGAGTGTAGTAGGAAAGTTGTGAGTGGTAGGAAGGTGGCTGGTGAATTAAATCTTTGGTGAATGCAAGGAGTCCTGAGTGCGCTAGGAATTTTCATGAGGTTCTTTTATAGGGACTTTTTACCTATGATGGATATTCTCAAATTCTCTTTTTAATTTCACAATCTTTCAATAAATTGGGAATTTTGAAAAAAAATATAAATTATGCAATATGTAATAAAAGTAAACATAATAAAAATTATCAAATTTTCAAGTTTAAATATTCTATATATATACTATATATATATATATATATATATATATTTAGAAATATATATATTTCTATATTTATATAATATTATATATATATATATATTATATTTATATATTATATATATATATATATTATATACGTATCATATATATATATATATTATATATATATATATATATATATATATATATATTATATATATTATATATATATATAATTATATATATATATATATATATATATATATATATATATATTATATATATATATATCATTATATACGGTATAATATATACTATATATATATTATATATATTTATAATTATGTATATATATATATATATATATATATATTATATATATAATATATATATATTATATATATATGAGTATATAATTATATTTAACATATAAGTTTATATATGTACAAAAAATAGAGATCACAAAAAATCACAATTAAAAATCACAAAAAAAAACATTACTATCTAATATGTTTATATCCCCATCCCACGTCTCAATTCTACCCCCAAGATAAGATTATATAGCAGACCTATCACCCCTAACCCAATATAATAACCAAATAACCCGATACTGGCTCAAGACTTCAAATAATAGATCTTAATAGAATAAACAAATCAATCAACTTGAACAAGAAAAACTGTCAACAGAACACTTAAAACACTACACTATAAAATCAATACAACAAAAATATAATGAAAAACAAAAAAAATCCACACTTAACATACACAGCCTCCACCAACCCATGAAGCTTATCTGTAAGCAAAACAATAAAATCCTTAGCTCAAAAAATCAATGCAACACCCACCAAAAGATAACTACTAAACAGTTTAAAAAATTAAAGAACAACCAAGAAGCTCCCACCTCCATTCACTCCGAGAGGTACTTAACACCATCAAAAACCTCAAAAACTCACAAGCAGAAGGTTCTGACAAAATCTCCAATATCCACCTCAAACACCTTGGAACTAAAACCATAGCAGTACTAACTCAAATATTCAATACAGCTTGGCAAACCAACACCATCCCACCTTTCTGGAAACACACACACATAAGCCCCATACTAACAACTAACAACACTACTCAATAATCCAGCTTACTATAGATCCATTTCATTTCTCTTTACAATATCTAAAGATCTCGAAAGGTTAATCCTAAACAGAATCTTCCCCTATTTATTCCCTTTTCAGACACACAACATATAGTTTCAGTCATAACACTCTCACCACCGACACTATTCACCGATCTGACCCAAAATACCAACAGATCAACCAAAATATACCACGCTCCTGCATTCTCACTAGTGGCAATAGATGGATTTGAAGTTGATACAGTCCCTATCACCTTTAGATAGACAAAGTATTAAAATTAAAAATAAACGCCAATGACAAGAAGATAATATAACATTTCCTCTCCTTCTGTACATTTAGGGTTATACAAGGACGTCCACCTCTCGTACATACACTCTATATAATCGAGTCCCCTAGGGCACCATCTTATAACCAACACTCTTTAATTTTTTAAGAACCATCTACCACAACCCACATACCCCTCTATAAAAATCAATAGTTATGCAGACGATCTCACAATCACAGCTCAAAGCTCCTCCATAAATACAGCAAGACAAGAACTACAGCAATATATAAACCATGGAGAAATAAAACTAGAGAAATCTTGGGAAAGAATTTGAGTCATGTAGTTAAAACTAATATTCGAACATTGATGAGGGAATCAACGATAAACACGATATATTTTTTTTTTTGAAGAAGAGATACTATCTGAGGAAATACTGATAAGGGACTATACAATTGATTGAAGATTATCTATTCTTCATACCAAAGTAATTTTTTAAAAATTAATTCAAAGCATGTTTTATTAGTTTAAATTTTTCAAAATAACTGAATCGAAAATATTGTTGCTCCGTTTATTAACTTTTATTTAATCAAAAAGAAAAATAATAAAATTTTGCTGTTCCTCCTTCTTTAAAATAATTTTTATTTTTGTTTTAATTTTATAGAACAACATTTGTAATTCCTTTTTTCTAAAATGTTTTTACGCAGTCTGATCAAATGTGCACTAAAAAACCATTTCCTTCCCCAGCACTCAAACTTCCAAACTCTCGTTGCCAGCTCTTGTGGTTCTTGAGCCTCTTCACTAATTTCATTCTTCTGAATCTTCTCTTTGCTTTTTTCCTCTCTTTTCAGTGCGACCGCTGTCGATTGCAGTCGGCTCATATATAAAATTTATTTTTTTATTTTTTTTATTACAAATTATTATTAATATCATTATCACTATTATCACAAATCACCATCACCACCAATAATAATATTGTTATTATTCACTAGTCCAAAGCCCAACTAATAACATCTTCATCTTTATCACTATCAATGGTTAGACTCTTCTGAACAAAATAGAAGCTTCAATCAATTGTATAGTCCCTTATCAGTATTTCCTCAGATAGTATCTCTTCTTCAAAAAAAAAAATATATCGTGTTTATCGTTGATTCCCTCATCAATGTTCGAATATTAGTTTTAACTACATGACTCAAATTCTTTCCCAAGATTTCTCTTGTTTTATTTCTCCATGGTTTATATATTGCTGTAGTTCTTGTCTTGCTGTATTTATGGAGGAGCTTTGAGCTGTGATTGTGAGATCGTCTGCATAACTATTGATTTTTATAGAGGGGTATGTGGGTTGTGGTAGATGGTTCTTAATAAATTAAAGAGCCTTAGTTATAAGATGGTACCCTAGGGGACTCGATTATATAGAGTGTATGTACGAGAGGTGTGACGTCCTTGTATTACTCTATTTGTACTATTGGATTGGAAATTTGCTTTAATTTCTTGTCATTGATGCTTATTTCGGTGTTTAATACTTTGTCTATTAAAAGGTGACTTGGAACTGTATCAAATGCCATTTTTGTCTATTGCCACTAGGAGAATGCAGGAGGGTGGTATATTTTGGTTGATCTGTTGGTATTTTGTGTCAGATCAGTGAGTAGTATGGTGTTGGAGTGTTTTATGCTTGAAATTATGTTCTGTGTCTGAAAGGGGGATAAGGGGGGGGGGGAGATTCTGTTTAGGATTAACCTTTCGAGATCTTTAGAAATTGTAAAGAGCAATGAAATGGATCTATAGAAGCTGGATTATTGAGTAGTGTTGTTAGTTGTTAGTATGGGGCTTATGTGTGTGTGTTTCCAGAAAGGTGGGATGGTGTTGGTTTGCCAAGCTATATTGAATATTTGAGTTAGAACTGCTATGGATTTAGTTCCAAGGTGTTTGTGGTGGATATTGGAGATTTTGTCAGAACCTTCTGCTTGTGAGTTTTTGAGGTTTTTGATGGTGTTAAGTACCTCTCGCACCTCTGGTAGAGTGAATGGGGGTGGGAGCTTCTTGATTGTTGTTTAATTTTTTAAACTGTTTAGTAGTTATCTTTTGGTGGGTGTTGCATTGATTTTTTGAGCTAAGGATTTTATTGTTTTGCTTACAGATAAGCTTCATGGGTTGGTGGTGGCTTTGTACGTTAAGTGTGAATTTTTTTTGTTTTTCATTATATTTTTGTTGTCTTGATTTTATAGTGTAGTGTTTTAAGTGTTCTGTTGACAGTTTTTCTTGTTCAAGTTGATTGATTTGTTTATTCTATTAAGATCTATTATTTGAAGTCTTGAGCCAGTATCGGGTTATTTGGTTATTATATTGGGTTAGGGGTGATAGGTCTGCTATATAATCTTATCTTGGGGGTAGAATTGAGACGTGGGATGGGGGATATAAACATTTATTAGATAGTATGTTTTTTTTTGTTGATTTTTATTTCTATTGATCATTGTGTATATATATAGTTTTTTTTTTTTATTATATATATATATATATATATATATATATATATATATATATATATATATATATATATATATATATATATATATATATAATAATATATATATATACAGGTATATATATATATATATATAATACTATATATATATATATAATATACGTATATATATATATATATATATTATATATATATTATTATAATATATTATATATATATATATATATATATCTATATATATATATATATATATATATAAATATATAAGATATATATATATATATATATAATATATATATATATATATATATACGTATATATATATATATATATATATATATATATAATATATATCTATATATATTATATATATATATATATATATATTATATATATATATATATATATATATATATATATATATATATATATAATATATTATATATATTAAAACTGAAAATCTCTATGTTCGTAGGAATTCTCTATTTTTTGTAGATATACTACCTTGTATATTTTATTTTTTTCATATCTCCCTATTTTGCCCAAGTTTTTACCATAAAAAAAAGCCCTGATAATTTCATTATATATTAACAATGACAACAACAGACCCTCATCCATAACTCTAGCGCACTCAAAACTTAATCTCCTTGCATTCACCAAAGATTTAATTTCACCATCCTCCTCCAATCACTCACACCTTTCTTTCTACACTCGCATCAATCCATTCCTTTTTATCCAACATATAGTTAATATTTTTAAACTTGGATACTTGTTCCAGTTGCTATGAATGGCAACATTATTTTCACAGCTTCAGGAGTTCCTGCAAATTACAGACACATCACCTCTTGTCTTGATTACTATTTAAACCCCTCCTTTTAAACACGCTGCCAAATCTTTTTACCAATCTTCTCAAACTTTCTTCTGATTCACCACACAAAACCAAATTATCTGCGTATACAATAAGCAAGGCACCCTCCTCTCTCAACCATGCTCCATCAATCTAACAACTTCCCCTGCCACACCAACCTCAAATTCTTTGATCACTCCATCTGTATACAAATTAAATAGCTAATAACACATCCCTGCCTCACTCTGCTATTAATAATAAACCATTCATTCTAAACTCCATTTATTCTTACATACGCTTCACAATTCACATACATACTTTTATTTTCATTCGGAAGCCACCACTAGCATCATATATTATTAACACCTTCCACAGAGCTTCCCTACTAATCCTTTCATACGCCTGTTGCAAGTCCATAAAATGGGAATGGTAGGAAGGTGATTGATTTCTGTGAGGAGAGAGGTAAGTGTGAAAGTAATACACTTCGAATACAAGAGTATCTATGAGTATACAAGGGTTGGTGTAGGTATGGATGGTGCCAACTTGAAGAGTATGATTGATTGTGTGTTGGTGAAGGAGATGTTGAAGTATGTGATGGATGTTAATTCAGTGAGGCGGTTAGGGACGGGAATGTCGGACCATTATTTT
>JABUQX010113337.1:0-22431 GCA_015478945.1 Trachelipus rathkii
AGAGGAGTAAGAGAGAGAGACGAGAGAGTGAGAGAAGAGAGAGAGAAGAGAGAGAGCGAGAGAGAGAAGACGAGAGAGAGAGAGAGAGAGAGAGAGAGAGTAGAGAGAGAAAGAGAGAGAGACAGAGAGGAGACTGAGAGAGACAACACTACATTCATTCCGAAAAGTGTGCAAAATATATCTTGTGGTGACCAAAAACCTTCTAGTCGTAGTCCTTGAAAATACTATTATCTTCCTGTTTCCACTTCGCTCAGTGTCCTTTTACACTTACACTTTTCCAAAAGAATTGCAACCGGGGTATCTCCTCCCCCTCCCCCCCCAACCCCCACCTCCGTCGATTATGAACTGGTGCGTATCACAGACTGCTCATTTTTTACCTATCTACTAAAGCTGAACTCTTTCGCTCAAACTTTTGCTTCTAATTCTATTCTACTTTAAATGATTTCGGTCCTGGGTTAGAATTTCATCACCTTTTTCGCCCACAATCCTACTTCACCTCCTCTCGCGAATCTCATTTATGTCTATATTGAGTTGTAGCAATGTCCTAAATATCAGTGCTGATTTTCGTGATCTCTATAGCTTATAAGCAACTAAGAAAGGGAGGGAACGAGTCCTGTATGTTAAATTCCGCTCTTGTGGGTTCTTTAAAGAGAACTGTGTTTCGGGAGCTTCAACCCGTGCTGTGGTAAGAACTATTGTTTTGTCTTTGTCAAATGCGGGCCATTTCCATCATCGCTTCCTGCTGAAAACGTGTCGATCATTGAAGACTGGTGTCTACCGACTAATGGAAAGAGTATCATGGGAAATCCCTCGTTGCTTACACCACGCCACTATGTCCAGTCTTTATTATAAACTTTTTGTTCTTTTGCTGAATATTTAACGAAGCCTATTCTTCAATAGATTAGATCATGGAATCATCGTCAATTTCTTCAATCTTACCTCTGATCGCCAGTGATGTTGGATGTTCGTAAGTAGCACTCTTAAGTGATCGCTCGTTAAGTAGCACTTAAGGCGTTGTAGTAGTTGATCCTTAAGGTATGCACAGTATATGTATGTAGTAACGGTGATGCCTTCTTTCTTTTGATTATTTGATGCCTGCAGACGTCTCGGCGCTTTTCGGAGTGAATTCTTTCGTTGTATCGGCTGGATTAGTCGACAGCCTCTGATAGTTTCTGTCGCGACAAAGCTCTTGATTGTAACTTTCCCTGTTTTGCATCTTATCTATCCTGTTCTCTCTTTTGCTCGGCATTGTTCTTGATTTCCTTTCCGGATCGATCATATTTACGCTGGTTTGAAGACAAATCCACACATTTATTTTTCTTCTTTGCTCCATACCTCTGTTTTATCAGCTTTTATTAATGAGTTCCACTCTCTCTCTCCTTCTCTCATCGTCTTGCTCTTTACTCTCTCTCCTCGCTCTGCTCTCTCTCCGTCCTCGCTTCTCGTGCCTAGTCTCTCTCTCTCTTCGACGTGTTAGGTCTTCTCTCGTCTCTCTCTTCATTTACTTCTATTCACCTTGATCCTCACCGTACGTCCACTCGTCGCTATCGCCGTAGGACTCCCCCTTCATTTACTGCTTTTCATATTTGACATAGAGCCCTTCTCCAATGAATCAATTTACCTATTCAAGTGTGGAGGTAGCCTGGGGGAGCCAACTCTGTACGCGTCTAGAGATCTCTCGTACTCATCTCTCTTCTCTGTCTTCTGCTCCTCTCTCTGTGGTTCTCTCGTTCTATCTTCATGTAGCTCTGATCCGTCTCTCACTCGTCTCTTCGTCTCTTCTCTCGTGCTCTCTTTGGAGAGGACACATTATCTTCTCTTTACCTAAACAAGTGTTTCTAGATAAAGGTTGGATGTTCAAATTTTTATTTTACAAGCCACCGTCATGATGCCCCGGGTTGCTTGTCTTCAAATGGTGTCGCTTAGCCACTGTATGGAGTATCTTCCCCAGGACGACATCTAAGGTAGGAGTACGACTTTACGCAATCATATGGTTCGCCTGACGAAAGTGGGAGGATTCTAAGGGTCTTTCATCTCATCCAATGCGTCCATTCCCACTCTCAGACTAATCTCTCAGTGTTACCTTTGACGTTTCTCATGCGAAACTGTTACAATGCACTATACTTACGCTCTGAACCTTTGGTTCATGAAATTGAAGTAGGGGAGCCTGTATATGATATGAGAGTAAGTAGAGAGAGAGGACTAATTTCATAGTATAAGATGAACTATGAAAACGATAGTGTATATTATAGGAAGATGTATACAGTATTAAGAGAGGAAAATAGTAGTTGAGAGAGTGAGAATGATTATTAGAAATATAATAATGAGATATATATTATTTAGTACTAGTGAGTATTAGAGGAGAATATAAATATGGTGAAGTATGATAATTAGTACGGTAGCGTGAGTGGATCATATAGTGATGTATATTAATATATATAGTTAGGGGTATATATAGAGGGAGAGTGATATTATACCCATTATATAGTAGGTAAGTATAGTATGAGTAGCTTAAGGCCTGTAGAAGTTAGGAGAGTAGAGTGAGTATAGTAGTGGCGAGGTTATATTATAAAGTATTATGAGTATAAGGGAGTATAAACACTAAATTACCGTGATATGAGAATGATAGCTTAAAATTAGTTAATATAGGAGTCAGTGGGCGTAGTTAGAGGGGTATGAGGTCGGGGGTATGGGCTTCTTATATTCTTTAAGGGAAGGGCAACAACAGTTAGAGATGGAATTAAAAGAGAATAAAACCCAAGGAGAAGATAATATTAGAGGTATGGAACAAGAAACCGATAAGAAGAAGTGTGAGGAGGATGGACGAGTGGGCTAAAGAGAGATACCTGAGGTAGTAACAAGAACATCGAGTGGCCGGTATTATTTGGGTGCGGTATGGCCGTTGGCGAGTACACACCAATCAGAAGGGTATACTGAGAGAGGATCGTTGATGGCTCGGTGAACGAGAGGAGGAATCGGGATTCCTGTGATACGTTGTGGCGATAAGGAGCGAGATGAAGGAGATAGTGTAAGGGCGCAGAGCCTAAACGCTGTGGCCGTGAGTATGTGGAGGGCGTGAGGGATAAGGAGAGAGAGATAGAGGATTTGGTGTGAATTAAAGAGATAATGGTTGCTGTTCTGGGCAGAGTATTATAAGATAGTATATGCAGCTAGATTAGATATTGTAATGTTATATTGTAGGTATAGGAGGTTAGAGTAGGAGAAGATATGATATACTTAGAGAGAGATCTAATATTATAAATTATATAGGATTTATATGTATGATTATATCTATTAGGTTTATATTTATTAGTATTTACGGTGTAGTTAGTGAGAGTGTAGTCAGGGGAAATGGCGGTCATCGAGAGAGAGAGAGGCAGATGTATGCGTCACATTGATGGATCTGAGTGGAGCGCGGTCGAGTTATGGTGTGTGTAGGATATACGAGGGAGCTTACTCGGCGATAGTTATTGATGGAGTAGGGAGTCAGAGAGTATAATAACATATAGAGGTCTTAGGGTAGCAGAAATGAGGAGTATTTATGTTAGGGTAGTAGGTGAATTGAGTAGTTGATGACTATTGTTAGTCATTAGTTACTTTATAGTTATATGATTTGGATATTAGTAGTAGGATATATGTTGCTAGTATGTAATACTTATATATATTATAATAGTGATATTATAATAGTGATGGTGGTAAGTTATATTATAGTATATTATATAGTAATATATATAGAATAATAATAGAGACGAGAGAGAGAGAGAGAGAGAGTAAGAGAGAACTGTTCCGATGACAAAACAGTCGCAGTATACTTATTTCAAGTAGGTGAGTGGGGTTGTGGTTTTTTTGCTCCTTGTTTTGCGTGAAATTAATAATCAGTACTGTTTTTTGTGCTTATCTATCGGTTTAAATTTTTTTGAGTGCGGATGTAATTGGAAATTGGGTGGGGGATGACGAGACATAGTGTGGAGGAGTAAGTGCTCTGATAAGTATCTGGGCATTGATTGTAGGAGGCGCGAGAAAGAGCGAGAGGTGATAGCGCGGCGAAGAGTGCGTGTAAGTATTGGCGCTCGAATGTAAAGGAGGCGAAGGGCATGCGTATGGATGGAGAAGGTGAGGCGGGGTGGGATGATGGTATAATTAGAGAGTGTGTGAGGCGGTGTTGCAAAAGAGGACGGTGCTAAAAGTATGAAAGGAGCGTAAACGCAGCTCTAGGACTATGCGAAAAGGAAAGTGTCGCTGTGATGAATTGGGATAGTGTGCTTGTGTTGTTAGAGGCGCATAGAGTTCACAAGGAGTTGGACTGTAGAAGTAGAGCTTGATGGTGAGTTAGGAAGTGGGGGAGAGGATATTTATGAAAGAGCGTAAGTAGTATAGTATAGTGAGTACGTATACTATTAACTATTATGATATATAGTTATGTAGGTAGAGAGTTATAGTAATGGTATGGATGTGAGATATAGGAGAATCATATAGTAGTTAATAGATATATTATTAGTAGGTAGTAGAAATATGTGCTGATACGTAAAATATAGCAGTAGCGTATGAGGATTATCATAGGATAGGTATAGATGATTATCTGAGTGATAATAGCATAGTGAGATGAGGAGGTTTTAGTAGTGGATGTATATAGTAATAGTGCGGCTAGAGTATATATGTATGAGTTTAGTATACGTTCTTTGCTCCTCTGTAACAAACAGTCTAGCTACTGGTAAACTGAGTTATAGTATTATATATATATTATATATAGTAATAATATCATATATCATATATGAATATAATATGATATATATATATGATATATATTATATATATATATAAATATAATATATATATATGTAGACGAAGGGAACTTGGACTAGATGATGATAGATAGACTAGAATAGACTTAGATAGATAGATGAGATAAGATAGATCAGACTAAGATTGATAGAAGATAGGTAGATAGATATGACAGATAGAGTAGAATTTAATATATAATATTACTAGTATATATATATATAATATATATATATATATATATACTATATATATATATATATATTTTTCTATTTATATATATATATATATATATAGTATATATATATATACTATATTATATATATAATATATATATATATTATACTATAATATATATATATTATAGTATCATATAATAATATATCAATCAATGCCAATACTATTTTTATATATTGATATAGTATATTGAAATAAAGAAATTTAAACAATATGGCTAAGAAATATCCAACTTTTTTTTTTACGATGTAAGTTATTGGTTTTGTGGAACATTAATTCTCATTTTTTAATTCTTCAAAATTTTATTTGAATATCAAGTACAATAAACAATTTGAACATTGAACATGATGTGAAGAGATGAACCTTTGGTATGAACTTCGACCTCTGTAAGATCCGGACACATTTTATTTATAATAATTAACAAATGCTATTTATTTTGCACGTATGAAGTGAACAAATCATAGTAGATATAATGGTCTTCTTATAATATAATAGTCTTCTTAGCCAATAATAATAATAATAATAATATATAAATAATAATTAATAATAATAATAATAATAGATAAATAATACATAGATAATAATAATACATAATAATAATAATAATAATAATAATAATAATAATAATAATAATAATAATAAAAATAATAATAATAATAATAAAGGAAAATCTATTTAATAAGCAAATTAAAATTAATAAGCTTCGCAGCATTAACGAAATTATAAAAAATAAATATTGAAAATGAGATTTTAAAAAAGATGAAATTAAACTCTCTCGTCTCTCTCTTCCTCTCTCTCTCGTCCTCATCTCTTCTCTTCTCTCCCTCCTTCGATCTCTCCTCTATCCTACCATTCTCTCATCCTCGTCTCTTCTCTCTCAATTATCTCTCTCTCTCTCCTCCGGTAATCTCTCTCTCTTAACTCTCTCTCTCAGACTCTCGTCTCTTATGCTCTCTCCTATCTCTGCGTCTCTCATCACACACAGGGCACGCACTTATGCAACAAAAGCATCAGACAATAGGGACTGAGGGGAGAGGACGGCGTAGGTTGATGAGGAATCAGCGGACGCTTATGGGTGAATGAAGAGGGAAGTAGGAGCAATTATTGGTGATAAAGATAGATCCGTGGATGCAAGCGCGCTCGGTAGCCAGAGAGCAGTGTTAGGGGAATATGAGATACTTGAGCATGCCTTGCACGAGACCGACGTGTGCCAGCGTATAGATTGCATACAGCAATTTTGTCATGTCGAATAGCATACTGATCAGATCAATCTATGATAAAATGTAACGAATGTGGATATTGGCATGTTCACATCTAATGAGGGAGGGGTTGAGAGGATTAGCAAGTATTCAATAACTCATTCAAAGAAACATACATGGTTAGTGTATTATGACAAAGATGAGCAGCGGGCGTAGCTCATGATAGATGATAGTAGCTGTGATGCGAGGTAAAAGACTGACGTCACGAACATCGAGGAATGGTGAGGAGAGTGAGAGAAGTATCATGCAAGGGATTATCCAGTAAAGTGTAATAGAGAGCATTAGGAGCTAGATGAGACGCATTTACTCAGTTAACACGCGTAGATGTGCGGAGTATCTTCGTGGGAGTCTAGCAGAATCGTTAATATATAATGTTAGAATCTGAGAGGCTAGGTAGAGGTGATATGAGGGAGAGTATGTGTGTAGAGTTTATTAGAGATGTATGGTGATAAGCCATTATCAGAGACACTTGTTACAATAGAGCCGCAATGCGCTGGGAGAGCATTGATAGGTGACTGATATTATGACGTGAGAGGTCATAGATTTTATCGGATTTATAAAGCACGAGGATTGCTTAATAGGTCTATATAGGTCGCTGTGTATTGCGGTGCAGGTCGCAGCTTGGAGCAATACAGGGGACTTGAGTTGGACTGGGTGAGTAGATGGATGAATTATTTGATAGTTAGTAGAGCTTTGTGTATATATTACAGTGATGTATTGAGGTACGTTTAATAGTATATGTCTAGAGTAGCTAGGGCTAGATAGTATGCGGTATTGTATGTATATTATTATAGATACTATGAGTAATAATGTATTAGTGTTATAGAATAGTATGAATTAGTTTGTGATCAGCTATGATACGTTAATTTAGTATGCCTTCTTACTGTTTCACTTTCTTCTTACCATAGCTTTAAAGTAGATTAATTTGATGAGTAATATAGGTTATACATAATAGATATATAATATATATGAATAGTATAGTTTATTCGTTATTATGGAGTAGTAATATTTGGGTGGATTATGAGAGATTAAGTATAGAGTATGTAGTAGATGATTATTGAAGAGTAGGTGTTAGCTAGTAGTAATTTTGATATTACATTCTATACAATTGTGAAGAGTAACTGATATTATAATTTAGTCGTAGAATGTGAGATGTAAGCAGACTTGATAATCTGGCTGGTGATTTTAAAGCGTAATACAGACGAAACTGAAAAAGAAGCGGTGGTGATTAAATATAAATACATTATAATGTAAGCCGAACGAGCGACAAAGAGAGGATATGACAAGCATTCTCACCTGCTCTCTTTACGTCGGCGGAGCGAGGTTCGTAGAGGGTAGTCCTGAGGGCAGTTATCCTCTCTCCTCGTCTCTTCTCCACAATTCTCTCTGCTCTCTCTGCGTTATGTGCTCCTCTCTCGTTTGCGTCTATCGTCGGCGCTCGTCGTCTCTTACATATTCATCTCTTAGGATTCGGAGCAAAAATAATGCAGATAGTTATCATATAAAGTAGTTCTCATGTTAAGTTGAGTTTCTATTTTGAGAAATTTGATATCGTTTATAATGACCGTATTTACTTGGGAAAAATAACATATCTCTTAATATAACCAGTAATTCTTATCTGAATAATGGACGTGTTAATCAGTATTCGGCCTGTAATAAGCATAGCTAAAAAATATCTACAATGTCAGATGAATTAATTTAGACAATATTGGAAGTTCGATTCTTTGTGGGTATCCGTACATGATTTTTTGTAAAAATTAAAATGCGCGTTTTTTGTTTTTCATTCGCAGATCTGCCAGAACGGAAAATAACAATCGTCTTGTCATGATTGAGAGGAATCTGTTGTAGAAGTTCTCGCGTATCCGGAATGTGTCCGTATTGGAGCGACGAAATCAGAATTATTAGAGAGACAGACGAAGAAAGAATAGTGGAGATGGTTGAGAGGTGGAGTGTTCAAACCCGCCAACATAATTGAGTAACGCGAAAACAAATGAGACAAACGATAACAAGCTAATTCATGATATTAAAAAAAATTTTTTTTTTTTTAAATTATTCAGCGGCACCATAAACTTTAGAAAGGATTTACATTTGTACAACCAAAGCTCATTTTACTTTCAAAGCAAAACATATCTTATAACAAAATTATTTTCTTTTAGAGAAATTCATCTTTCACAGCACTTAAGAAATTCATCTTTCACACCACAGCAATGCCTAATAAGAGCAACTCTATAAGTCCTATTTTCTACTTTCGATACTTTGATGATACATTTGTAATATTTAAGAATTCAGAACATTAAAACTTTTAAATTCAGATTAGAAGACCTTAGTGGATTAAAATTTAAACTTGAGAAAACTGAAAAAAAAACTATCAAAATCTTAGAAACTTCTGAGAAATTGGCATAAAAATTAATAAGGAATAAAAAATTGAAAGGGTCTTATGTTAAGTCTTCAGACGAGAGAATTTGCATGAATTTTGACATTTTCATCCATCTAAATTATAAAATAGCTGCTATAAAAACTTTAATACATATAGCTTTTAGTATATCACCTAAACAAAATCTTTCTGACATTTAAATTAAAATAATTATACAAAATTTAATAAAAACAACTTTCCCCCACTTGTACTTAAAAGAAAGGGCCATTACGAATATTCTATAAATAATTTGCTTTAATGACAATAAAAATATAAAAAAAGTTATATTTTACATTTATTTATTTGAAAGTTTATGTTTTCCTATTTTTCTTTAAGCATTTGTTCTTAGGCACTCTGTCCATTAGGCCTTTTGCCCATTAGGCCTTGGGTCCATTAGGTCATTTGTCCATTAGGCCTTTTGTCCATTAGGCCTTCTGTCCATTAGGCATCTACACGCGAGCTTTAAACTTTCTATTTTAATAAAAGTTAGCAAAACTGCTTGGATCTGCATTAAATCTATGAGAAAAGAATCACAATTATAAATCAAATGTTGACATGCCCCAATTTAAAGTTTTTGGATATGATTAAGTCAAATTAAGTGAAGAAAGGACAAGAAATTGTGTTAAAATCTTTGATGGAATGATGAATAAAGATGAAGAAAAGGTGATAGGAGTCAAGTGTGTGATCAAAAAGTATAAGAATGAAAGAATAAGATTGTGTAAAAAGATCTTTCTTCACAGGAGAAAGTATGTAACTTAAGACTTCAGAAGACTAGCGACAGTTGTAAACTTGTAATAGCGATATTTTAAAGATTGAGGAAACAAATTTTAAGAGTTGACGAAATAAAAACCAGACTGGAGGTGTTGATGAAACAAAAAGCCCTAATCTTGACACTTTGAAGAAGAACTGCTTGGATGGGACGCGTATTCCACGCAAAGGGGAGTTGATGAAAGAGCATTATAAAAGGGAAAAAATAAAGAGACTTGAGGGTTAAACAGAACCTAAAGAAAATACATGTTAAGGACGAGCTGTGAGTGTTTATTGCACATTCTGTGGAAGTATCAGAAAATCAATAAGAGATGAGATTATAGAGAAAAAGATAGGAACCAAATCAAATGAGATAATTTTTAAATCAAATGACCTTTTCCAGGTCATGTCAAAAAAAATTCTCGATGCCTCCATGCCGAAAACAAAATCAAGAGGCGCACAGGACCATACGTCAGACAATGATAGGATAATCGTATTCAAATGTGGCTTAAGGAATATATAAGACGATTAATATATTTATGCTGAAAGGATGTACTGAACTGGAGTTGAAATGCTAGGATATCGCGCAAGAGAAAAATGTTTGTCGAGTATCAGTATCTCCTGAGGATCAAGGAATATAGGAAGTATAATTGAGCAAGCGATTCCCTTTCTAGTCCTAAGAAACGCAAACATGAAAAAAGTAATTTTTCTTTACTGACTGGATACTAACACTTAATTTGGATATTTATAGGTATAGATGAGGATTATTATTATATTATATTATGAGTATCATATAACGGCTATATCAGGTGATTTATTAGAATCTATTATACATATATATGTGTAATTTTATGTATAGGTTATGTAGTTATAGAGGCGTAGAGTGAATATAGATGTATGGTTATTATAGTAGTATATATATGAATCTATGGGTGTAATCGTATAGGTATAGTATAGTATATTTATAGGATATTAGTAGGATAGTATAAGTATATATCTATATTAGTGAGTATGGTAATATAGGTACATTATAGATGACTATAGGTATTGATATAAGTTATGTGGCGCTGAATATTCTAAAGTCACCATCAAACTCTTACATCTTGAATGTCATCTTACTCAATGAATGAATTGTTCTTAAAATAGATATAGCCATCTGCAGGTCCTCTCTACATAATTTTACTCTTAGTTGATCTAATGAGAGAGCAGAGAAGAGAGCCGAGTGCGAGCGACGGCTAACGACGTTGTGTTTGGAGCTGACCGAGGGCAGGTATATCAGCTAATTATGAACTTAGAGATTCCTTGTAACAATGTCATGGATACCTTTCGATGGGCCTCGTTACGAATCGTTAAGCTTCGAAGTTTTATAAGAGAGTTTCACGAAGCAGCTTCTTCGGAGTGCAGACAGCACGAGGACAAAATTCATTGGTGTTTAAAGTTCTATGGAAATATTTAGTGAGATTGCATTTGTGTTGTACTGGTGGAAAGTCGCCGCAATGCGATGGTGGAACTTTTACATACAGATGATGGGAAGGTCATGAGAGCTGCACAGATGTCATGAACTTTATCGAGTTTCCAAGATTTCTTAGAGCGACACCAACGTCTACGTATTCTTGAAAAGTGAATCACTGATGCTCCGGAGCTGTGCATCGCCGGACCCTTGATAAAGTTGACTGACTCCGACTCCCGACTCCTGCCCTCTTCAAAAATTGGGCCGACTCCGACTCTGACTCCCGACTCGACTTCCGACTCCGGACTATGTTGTGTCCACCTGTCTCTGTTCAAGAATTTACACGTGACTTCGGGCCTTCGGAGCTCTGCGGGACAGTCCGTCGTGTGGTTGCAGCGGTGCGGCGTACTTCTACCTCCGTGTCTTAGCAACTTGGCTAGAAGTGCTCTTTTGACGAAGCAACATTGCGAAAAGCCTTAGCGTAAATCTTACGTGCGACAATGTGTTGGGATGTCATACCCGTTAGTATTATAGCGATGAAAGCGGCTTGCGCTGAGAACACTGCAATGTGATTAACGAGTTAACAAAGTCTGAACAAGTCAGTGCGTTCCATTTGGCTTGAGGATTATGAGATAGAGGAGGAGGGAATCAGCCTGAGGGATTTAGTATAAGAGTGACGCAGCGTGAAGGATTCGTTTTTTGAAATCTCGACCTAATAGATAGATCGGTTAACGAGACTGTAAAGATGAGGGATGATTGTTAAAGTTGAGCGACATATCTCTAGCTAAGCGTAAAATGTTTCGAAATTTTCTCGTGATCTGCCATCGAAATAATGATCAATGTAAAGATGATTCCTATCTATGGTCAGCTGTGTGTGACCGACATGGAAATTTGAAAAATAAACATGTTAGATGGAGCTGATCAGAAAGAGTAAAGGGATGGAGGAGATGATCTTCACAATATCTTTTCACCAGTAAGCAGAACATCATCACTAACCAAGTGTGTACTCTCCGAGTAAAATGTCTTGCTCGTCAATAGCGGTGACTGGCGGATAAACTGGCGTAAGTGAGAAGGATATATCGCAAGCCAGCAACATCACTAGACTTCATCAGAAAAGTTTACTCACAAATGAAAAGCAAGACTTGGTTGCCATTGGACTCTGTTCTCTTAGAAAAGGGTAATCGACAGTTATTAAAGGCTAGTGAGTGATCGGCAGATTTCGGCAGAAGTTCTTCTTGACAGGGTTCCTAGCTAGCCGATCACCGAGCAGTGCTGCCAGTTAACAGTACAGACGTACTCTACATCATGGAAATAAATCGCCCGAAAAACATTAATTTTTAAAACATAACTAGTCCATAATAAAGATTATAGATGGTAGAGATGATGTTAACAGATTAATGCTGCAGACATAAAGTTAAGTGCTTTGTATGACGTAATGCAAATAAATTAACGGTCACTGTGTTCAAAAAGGGGTAGGAGGTTGAACTAAGCAAAGGGGTTGTAGCGCTGCACTAAATAAAAGTGAGTCCTAGTGCTCGTTCCTGGAAGCACTACAGATTGACATGTGTGGTCGAAAAAAGCTTGTAATATTTTAACCAGATTCTTACAGAGTAAGAGCGTAAATTCCAATTATATATAGTACTTATATAATAATATATATATATATATCATACTATGATGATATATATATATTTGTATACTAGTTATGATATATATATTATAGATATAGGCGTTATAAATACTATATATATTATATCTATATATATAAATAACGATATAATAGTATATATAAGTAATAAATATATATACTAATGATATATATATATTAGCTGATTAATATACAGTAATATATATATACGATATAATATAGTATATATATAGTATATATATAATAGGTACTATATATATAATATAATATAAAGTTTTAAGAAACAATTGAAGAAAATGGGCTGTATTATCAATAGTCCCTGAAGCCTATATTCTTCCTTTTTCATAGACAACATATTATATAAGTATAGATATCGTATATATATATATATTATATATATATACTATATATATATATTATATATATACTATATAATTGAGGTAGTTAGCTATATATTATACAGTATTTGTATATAGTATGTAACTATATACGAGTTCATTAACATAAAATAATTGGTATAATATATATAGCTGTATTATTTAAAAATATATAGTAGGTATATATATACTATAGTATATATATATAGATATATATTATGTATAGTCTATATCCATATATAGTTTATATGAATATATAGTATATAGTATATTTACGTTATAGTTATAGTTATATATGAAGAATTATATTATATATAGTATATATACTTATATATGCTAATATTAATATATATCGTATATAATATATTATAATAATATAAGTAGTATATATCTATACTATACGATATATATAATATAATATAGATATAAATCGGACCAATATATACAGTATTATATAATTATATTATTATATATATTATATAACTATATAATAGATATTATATATATATATATATTATACATATAGTATAGTATAATATAGAATATAGATATATATTATAATGTATATATATATATAGTAAATAATAGGTAGATATATATATATAGTATATTATTATAGTATATATAATATATAATAAATATATATAGTACTAATATATATATAACAGTATACTTATAATATATATATATATATCGATAGGTAGTAGTAGTATATATATAATATAGAAATAGTATTAATATGATATATATATATAGTATACATAAAATTTTAAGATATATATTATAATAGTATATATATGTATCCGTAGTGAAATATATCTAGCCCGTGTATAAAATATTTATACAGTGCTAATACATCGTATAGTATATATATTAATTATTATGTTATGACGTGGATATATAGGTATATATGATGTGTTAAGAACGTGGCGACGCGTTACTATATATATAGTAGCTGAATAGTTATTAATAGGGAAATGAGAAGGGCTATAGCGTATAGAGTATGTAGAGTATATAGTATATAGTATAAGTCAGTGTGATAACTATAATGGTGGAGTGCATAGTTAAGGTAGTTATTATGGTATCGTGGGTTAAGATAGAAGTAGTCAAGCTATAGCGTATAGGTATATAATATATCAGAAGTATAGGCCTACTACTAATTATATGTAATATATAAGGTATAGTATATGTTAATGTAAAATTTTATAGATAGTATTAGCATATACTTACTATATACTATTAGATATATAGTGAGGGTAATAGGTCTGATTAGATAGTATACTATAGTTATAGGATGATCTATATTATATTATACGTATACTAATATATATTATATATTATAAGCTACAGTTTGGTAGGTATACCGTATCTAAATCATTATATATATATATATACTATATATATATATATATATATATAATAATATATATAATATTATATATATTATATAAATACCATATATTATATATATATATATAGTAGAAATATAATATAGTTAATATAGTATATATATATATAGTATATATATTATATACTATAATATATATATTATATATAGTATATATATAATAGTAATATTTAATCTAGGTAACTGAAGATGCCGAGGAGTACATATTATATATTAAACTATTATACTTAATAAATATCATGATTTATCTGATATATATATATATAGTATATAATATATTATATATGATATACTATATTACTATATATACTTTTCAGAAACTGTTAAATCAAGTAGTAATGGTCTTAGACAGAAGAATTCTGGCTCTAAAGAAAGCTCTTCAAGAACCGAGCTCGTCGTCCGACTCCGCCCCAACCAAGCCTTGTTTAGCCCATGATTCCACCCTTAGAGATTTATATAATGGTCTAAATCTTTTGAATACTATAAAGACTTTGGGCTCTAAGCGAAAAATGCCAGTTGTTTTGGTTTATCGTGAAAGGCGACACAGAACTCACCATCGACATCAGGATAAGGGGAAAAGCAATAAGATTATATTTGCCAAAGAAAAAAGAGATTTTTTGCAAATCATGGGATTACCTGGTCTTATGATTACTGATCAGGGTATTGATTTTACAGTTAAGCCTTTGATGGGTATTGATGGTAAACCATTAGCTCCTCCGAATGAATCGAGTGATGTGGGATCCCAAGTTAGTTCAGAAAATGTAGGGATGTCTTCAAGTCAATGTCAAGTCAATGTCAATGTTAATGTCAATGTCAATGTCAATGTCACTGTCAATGCTGACAAATCAAATGGAGAAGTTGGCGAGACCCCAATTATGAACGAAATTGAGGAAAAGACCAGGAGTACCGAATCCGAATTAAAACCTCCTGCAAGAATAGAGAAAAAAATGTCGTTAGTAGACCAGTTTTTAGGTATTCGAAAACGCTTTGCAGTTAGTCCTCAAAAGGATGAAGATAGCGACAGTCAACCTGGAGGGCGATATCGTTCCAACGACAACATTGAAAGCCTTGACGCTTCGGAAAGTGAATTCATCAAAGTTGCTGATACAGTTTCCACTCTCAGTTGTGACTCTTGTAGTTCGTATGAGAGCAGCAGTGAGAGTGAAGTCGAAGAAGACTCTGCAGACACGGCCGTTTTAGCTAACTATTCCCATAGGGAATCCCTTCTGCCACCTCCGTTCCAGATTAAAGATGAATCGTATATTGTCTTCAGTTTTGACAAAGTTGGAGTTAAAAAGGCCATCCCTCTCGAAACACCCTTCCTTAGATTGTCTATAAGAGGTCTGTATTATTATTATTATTATTATTATTATTATTATTATTATTATTATTATTATTATTATTATTATTATTATTATTGATTAATTATTTTATTATTATTATTATTATATTAATCTACTATTAATTTTTATTTTATTAATAAAGATATGTTTCATAATAACATTTTATTTATTACTCTTAGCTTTATGAAGGCGAAAACAGTTGTATTTTATTAATATTATTATTATTATTATTATTATTATTATTATTATTATTATTATTATTATTATTATTATTATTATTATTATTATTATTATTATTATTATTATAATATTATATCAACTATTATTAACTATTTTATTATTATTAACAAAAATAATACTGTTATTACTGTTATTTACAGTTATATTGATTATTAGTTATTTGATTCTTATTATTATTATTATTATTAAATATTATTATTATTATTATTATTATTATTATTATTATTATTATTATTATTATTATTATTATTATTATTATTATTTTTATTATTATTATTATTTTTCTTTTTTGCACTTCCTTATTTTGGTTTTGATTGAAATTTTTCTTTTCTTTTTTTCTTTTAACTTTCAATTTTTTTTTTTTAATTGATTTATATATTATTTATATATCTTTCTATAATAATTTTTCCATTTCGAATTTGATCGAAGAAAATGAACGTACGTAGCGAAAACATAAAAGCCAGTTCTCTGAAAATTTTAATTTGCAAAGAACGTTAATTCTAGGTCACACGCGCATGGTCTACCAGTCAGTACTTACACAGCACCCTAAACACACAAGACTCGCACACCTAGACTACATACGCTACAATCACCACCGCTAACTCTCTCTCACACACACACAACACACCCCACACGCACGCACGCACACACACACACACACACACCACATCACATTATTATATATATGAATATGTATAATATACTTATAATATAAATATATATATATAGTATATGATTATATATATAGTGTATAATAATATATATATAATAATATATAGTATAATAGTATATATATAGATAAGTAATTATACTACTACTATATATATATATTATATCATAATATATATATTATATCAATATATAAAAGCTTATATATGATATATAGTATATATATATAATAGTAATCTATATATATTACATATGATATATAATATATATATTATAGTATATATATATATTATATATATAGTATTATATATATATATAATATATTAATATATATATATATATATATAATACTCTAATAATATTTATATATATTATAAATATAGATATAGTATATAGTATAATAGTATTACTATAGTATTATGGTAAGGTTATTATAGTATATAGTAATTCATATAAAGATTCTTTAAACTAATGTTTACTAGTTTATGTCATGATTGATTTTAACATTCTCGGATGTGGTTGAAATTCGTTAAAAATCTATGATTTAACTTTTTGAAGAAGGCTCTAGTATTAAAATAAGGAGATTTGTGTTAATGATATAAACTGTTCTAAGAAAGAAAAATCCTTCTAGGAATTAATATGAATGTTAAAATTAAAACACATACAAATATATTGCTAACAAGAATATATAAATATAGTTGCGTGTGTTATGTGCTTATGTGCGTGTATCATGTCAGCTTGCTCTACATCATATGTGAATGCAAGTATGTAGTACAGGACATTATTGTTCAAATTTTCGTGTTACTGTGAATGGAGAGTTTCATGAAATAGAAACAATGTAATCAATCTTTCTATTTAAAAATATTTTTAATGATAAAGTTTATTATTTTTGGTGTAATTTTAGGACTATTTCAGTAATACTTTCAGCATTATGCTAATAAAGTCTGAGATTTCCGAGTAAGTTTGTAGTTACAGTTAGAGTTGTAAAGAAAGCGAAAAAAAAAATAAAAAAAAAAAAAAAAAAAAAAAAAATTTTGGACCATTTTTTTTATCTCTTATTATTTTTATTATTATTTGGAGATAATTTCTTTAATAACAAGCCTTGATATAGTTTTGTTCAGTAAATTTATACAGTATAAATAAATAAATAAATAAATAAAAAACTCTTTTTAAAACCAGTTATTTATACAGTTCAATTAGGAGTAAAAACTATTCTAAAGACTATATACAAATTAGCAAAAAATAGTGTTATTTTGAAAAAAAAAAAAAACAATAACAAGAAAATCGATTGTTTATTGCTTATGATTTAAAAAAAAATAAAAAAAAAACGTGTTTCTAAAATCAAAAACAAAAACAAATTGAAGGCTTAAAAAAACCCACGTGTTTCTAAAAAATAAATAAAAAAAAACAAGTTGAACTCGTTTGTTTTTATCACTTACATCTTCAGTTATAATCGTAAAGATTATCTCAATTTAGTCATGAAAGTAGAGAGAAATCCTTTGATTCAAGGTCTGCGCAATACTTAGAGTTTCTTTGAAGGGTGGGAGCGACGAATAATTAATTTTTTTTAAAAATCTATAATTTAAAAAGTAAAACTAAAAATTAGATCTTCCCCAGTATAATTATATTATTAGTTTAATTATATCAAATAAAGCCCTATGTTTTTTATTTGTTCAGTCAGGCGGCCATTATCGTGTAGAAAGGACATTGTTCAATAGACGAGTTATGATTGGTAAATATATATATGAACAATGTATATTTTGAACATATATAATAAGAGACCTAATGAAATGACGTGAAACGCAGAAAACGCCGCCTGTAAATCAGAACATCTGAGGATATAAATAGGTTTTATTGCCTATTTATTGTAAATGATGTCTACACAAGCCGTTTGCCTATCCAGCTGTCGTATCATTATTTTAAGCATTATTTGCATCTGCAATGAACTATATATATATATATATATTATATATATATATATATATATATATCATATATATATGGATATCGCTAATATATTATATATATATATAATATATATAGAGTGTGTGTGTGTGTGTGTTATGTCTCCTTGGTTATTCAATTTGTATATGGGTGGGGTTGTGAAAGAATTAGAGGTGGGGGTGGTAGTGGAAGGTGTTAGAATGATGGAGAATGGAAGAGAGTGAATGGTGCCCTACCTATTATATGTGTGGATGATTTGGTTTTCTGTGCATAATCGGAAAAGAGTTTGAGAGGATTGGCAGAGGGAATTGGCAGACTGTGTAAAAGGAAGAGTTTGAAAGTAAACGTAGATAAGTTTATGGTTGTGAGTAAGGACAGTCCTCCGTGTGAAGTTATGTTGGATTGTGAGCAACTGAAACAAGTGTTTGATTTTAAATATTTAGGATATATGTTCGATGAAAAGGGGAACGCATGATGCAGATTGTAGTAGGAAAGTTGTAAATGGTAGGAAGGTCGCTGGTGCAATTAAATCTTTGGTGGATATAAAGGGACTAAGTCTTGAGTTGCGCTAGGGTCCTTACATGAGGGTACTTGTTACCTCGTGTTAAATGTATAGTAGTTGAAACTTATGGTCTGGAAATGAGGGGTACATAGATTCTATAAGTACATGTGTTCAGATGGACAATCTTAGGGGTGTGTTATGTGTGAGGAGAAATGTTAAAAAGGGGGATGAACGCATTAGGGAGTTGCGTGGTGTGAAGAAAGGAGTAAATGACAGAATAAATGAAAGAACATTGAGATGGTTTGGTCATGTGGACAAGGGATGGATGATAGTGGCTGGTTAAAGCGGATGTATAAGTGGTGATGTGTTGGGTAATTGCACCGGGCTGGGAGACGCCGAAGAAAGTGGATTTGAGTCAGTAAAGGAATGCCCTGGCAGGAGAGGATGTTGGAATTTGGCTGAGACGAGAACAGAAAGGTGCTTGATAGGAGTGAAACGGCGGGGTTTTGTGAGGGGGTATGCGTTGTGGCCCAACTGGGCCAAGGGATGAACCCTACATTAAGTGAGATGCCCATAAGTGAGGATCCGTCGCGGTCCCGTGAAGCTTTAGGGTGGATTTTTCTGCCTGCGGCGAGTTTCTCACATAAAAGATATAAAGGGGGCGCAAGGCTATGCTTTCTTTTGACTTGCGTCATATTCTTCTAATACATTTCTGTTCCATGTGCATGAAACGTATCTTACCCCTAGTCAATGGGGAAAGAGTGGGTGATATATAATATATATATATATATATTATATATAATATATAAAACTATAATTATGATATATATATAATTATATAAGTATATATATATAGAGAGTAGTATAATTTGTGTGTACGTGTGTTTATATGTATGTTTGAATGCTTGCGTGATGTTGAAAGGTATTCTTTCCTTTTCTTTTGACCAAATTATTGCCTTCAGAGTTCTTTGTTGTAAATATTATTGTTTCTCTTATCTAGGTTTTCTTCTCTGATTGCTGTTTTTGGTAATGTAGTAGTAGTAGTAGTAGAAGTTGAGGTAGTAGTTTGTTATTGTTTGTAGTTCATTGTCTTTTAGTTATTCTTTATTGCTTTTATTTACGTTTTATTACCCTTGTCCTCATTTTCATACAATTTACCTCAGTCCTTTTAGTTCTCTCTCTCTCTCTCTCTCTCTCTCTCTCTCTCTCTCTCTCTCTCTCTCTTCTCTCTCTCTCTCTCTCTCTCAATCTCGTTTATCTTTCCCTCTCTTGTCATTCTTCCCTTCCTTCCCTCTCCCAGACCCTCCCACAGCTTCTCTCTTTTTGCCATTAGTTTATTCACTCAAGGCCATTCTCTTTAAATTTCTCTCTTTGTTTAAACTTGTTTTAAAACATTTCACCTTTTCACAAACCCTTAAAGTTAAGTTAGGAGGAATTAGTGATCATTATTTTAACTTATTATTCTCTCGAGGCTCGAAGAAGGTTCTTAATGGACTTTTGTCTTGCGGCCAAAAAGGAGGTAAGTCAATTTAGGAGAGGAGGTTAAAAAATTAAATTATTTTAAGCATTTTCAATGATGTTTTCTTATTCATGTTTCGTCGTTGAGGGAAATTTCTCTTGGGCTTTGGAGTCAAATCATGGAATTGACGAATATTCTCGGGGAAATAGGAGAGGTTACGTTTACCAATGAAGAAAAATAAAAGGAGGAAAAAGGTTAAAAGAAGGATGATGAAAAGGAGGAAAGGAAAAGGAGGGATATATATGGGTGTGAAACTATATATATATATATATATATAAATATATAATATATAATATATATATAATATATATATATAATAATATATATATATAAAATATATATATATATATATATATTATAATTTAATATATATATTAGATATATATGAGTATAAATATAATATATATAATATATAAACTCATAATTATTGCATGACAATAGATCTCGAAAGTAATGATTATAACTGACTGGTAGCAATTAAAATTCATTTACACCAACGTATTTTGTAATATTAAACTCTCGGGATATAAAAAAAAATTGTTAACATATTCAATAGGAACCTCCCGCCACATACATTAAGTTTTTTTTTGAAGAATTTTTATATGAATGTTTTATAGCTCATTTGCTGCAAGCGTGTCATAGGTCAAAAATCGCGTTTTTTAACTTATTAATAGAGAGTGTAATGATTTGTATAATTTAATTGTAAAATTATCATATTATAACTAACAAATCTTCCGACGGGAGAGCGTTTTTCGTTTATGAATTAATTCCATATACTTTGTATAATAATTTGAAACTTCAAATGCTTTTCCTGAAAAATTGAAATTTTTGTTTATGTCGTTTTTTTAATCAAATGAGTGACGTCACGGACGTGTATTAGAAAATATCTCAGGTTTTGCCTCAAAATATAATTTGTGTTTTAGTCGAGTAGTCATTACACTCTAACTTTGAAACCTTTCAAAGAACAGTAAAATTTACATAAAAAGAAACAACATTGTTGCAGGTTGGGGCTAAGCAACAGGTAAATTTCCTTTTTTTGTCCACACGACTTGACCCAAAAATTTAGTGGCACTCCAACTCAGGCACTGGCTCTAAAGTTCACCTTTTTTTTACCTTTGAAATTAAAAAAAGATCTCGTTTTTTTTCCTACGCCAAAAAATAAATAAATAAATAAATAAGGAAAATAAATAAATAAATAAATAAATAAATAAAATAAATAAAAAAATAAATAAATACAAATAATTTAAATTTTTTTATGCATGAGTAAAATAAATTATTTTTATGTAATAATCTTTTCCTGAAATGTAAAATAATTTTTTATTGTAAACAATAGTAAAATTATATACATTTAAAATTTATTGTAAATTTTAATGCTGTTAAGAATACAATATATATATATATTATATATATATCAATATATATATATATATATATATATATATATATATAGTATATATTATATATAAATATATTATGATATAATATATAGTTATATATATTAATATATATATAATATATATATATATATATAATATATATACTATATATTATATATATATATTATATATATATAATATATATAGTATTATCATATATATATATGTTATATTTATATTGTTATATATATTATATATATATTATATATATATATATATATATTATATATATATTATTAATATATATTATATATATATTATATTATAGAATATATAATATCTATATATATATATAATATATATTTTATATATATATATATATATTATAATATATTATATATATATATATATATATATATATATATATATATTATATATATAATAATATATATATACTATATAATATTATACCTCGTTATATATCGTTACTATGTTGCTGGTTTATTTTAACTAAATATAG
>JABUQX010113338.1:10000-19661 GCA_015478945.1 Trachelipus rathkii
ATATATATATATATATATATATATATACAAACACACACATATATACACACACACAAAAAATATATATATATATACACACATAAAGCTATAGTGTATATACGACTCAACACACACATATATACACACGCACCAAAAGTTGATGCATTTATAGACAACTTCATTCACTCAGTATCCTTAGCAGCCGAAATCGACCTACTCGCCAACCTTTGCAAACTTAACCTGAAACAATCATCCTCTGACATCTCCCTCTCCTCCCCAAAAATTTAAGCCACCACAACCTCGCAAACTTTTCATGCTCTTCCCTCATATCACATTCAAATACTAATCACAATTCAACCTATATACACACCTTTTAAAAAAACACATATCAAGTTCAAGGAAGCAAACTGGCAAGCTTTTACAGACCTTATAGAACTAGATTTACACCTTTCAAATAGTTGATTTTACCTATTTCAACAAAGCAATACAATACATCAATAAAATAATTCTAAAACCATCTTAAAAATTCATCTCACATGGCCACCTTAAGCAATTCAACCCTAACTTTCCACCATAAATTGACGCACTCATTAAACAAAACAACTCCCTCAGACAAAACAGACAACCAAATAAATCAAAGACCAACCATATCATTGACCTCAACCACAGAATAAACAACCTAATCAACTTAACTCAGAAAAAAAATTGGCAACAGATACCCAAACCCCAAAACGAACACTATAAAAATATTCCATACAATAAAAAAAAATCACACTTCACACAGTCAACCACCACCAACCCACGAAACCATCTGTAAACGAAACAACAAAACTTCCAGTTCCAAAATCCATTGCAATATTCCTATGTCACACTATTTAATAATTAGTAACAAACTCCACTAACAGACAAATAATTAAACGGGTAAAAAGGTTGAAAACAACCAAGAATCCTACCAAGAAGACCCACCATTCACTACCTCGGAAGTATTTAACATTATTTAAAACCTTAAAAACTCACAAGCAGTAGGACCCGACCATGTATACAATATTCACCTAGGAACCAATGCCATCACATCTCCAACACAAATATTTATCGTTGCATGGCAAACCAGCATGGGAGTATGCATAAATAATATCAATATTAAAACCAAACAAACCACCTGAAAACCCAGCTTCGTACAGACCAGTGTTGGCCGAGCACCGGAATTTTGCGCACCGCACCGCACCGCAACAAAAGTTATTTCTGTTGCACCGCACCGCACCTCACCAGGGTAAGCGCACCACGCACCGCACCGCACCAAAAGTTATTTCTGTTGCACCGCACCGCACCGCACCGCACCACGCACCGCTCCACGTACCACACCAGTACACTGGATTTGTGTGGCGCGCCTCACCTAGTACAACCCTAGTACAGACCTACGTTATTGTCGCTTTCTATAAATTCTAAAGTATTTGAAATATTAATCCTCCTAGAATTTCCACCCTTATTCCTCTACCAGACTCACAACATGGTTTTCGACAAAAACACGCTACTACCACTCTAATAACCGATCTAACACAACATATTTTCACGAACTTTAACCATACTTCTCCCCTTCCAACGTACTCTCCTTGTAGCGATAGACACCATCAAGGCATTTGTAACAGTCCACCGTCTCCTCTTAATAGACAAAGTCAAAAACACAGACATAACCATCAAAGACAAAAAAAAAATAATAGCAAATTTAAAATCCGGTCACAACTAGATTCATTCAAGGACACCATTCCTCCCGTTCATATAATGGGGTCCCCCATTGAGTCATTCTTTCACCTACTCTAACATTTTTATGCATGACCTCCCTCATCCCACTTCCCCTTCCATAAAAATTAATAGTTATGCTGATGATCTAACAATCACAGCTCAAAATCCCTCTATAAATATAGCATGCAGAGAACTGCAACAATATATGAACCAACTGGAACAATGACTAACAACGAACAGAATGACTGCATCACCTCAAAAATCCACTATTACCTTACTCACCCCAGACAGAAGAGAATCTAACATCCACCCAGCAATATTCCTATCAAACAATAGACTCCCTCTCAACAAACAATCCAACCATCTTAGGTTTGACATATGATACACATATGACTTTCACTCCCACATAAAAAAAAAAAAAACACTTCAAGAGTCACACATAAATTAAGTGCACTGAAAACACTAACTGGAACAAACTTTGGCCAACATAAAGAAACTCTCACAATAGTATACAGACAATACATCCGCCTCTTCCTAAATTATGCATCACCTGCCTGGGCTCCCACAATATCACAATCCAACATTAAAAAACTAAAAATTGTTCAAAATAGAGCTCTCAGGATAATAACCAGCTGCCCCCCCTCCACACCTCTCCCCCACCTACTAACTGAAACAAATTCTCCCTTTAAAAGCCCATCTTGACATCATTTTATAGTAATTTACTCTCAATAAATCACCCCTTTCATCAAACATTAAAACAACCTCCCATACCAAGAAGGAAAAAAACTACACCAGAAACACACTCATACTCAATTAACTCAAGAAACAATCTCCAAATACCAAAACAATACCATACTCCAAACACGTATAAATATCCCCTAGGAACCAAACTTTGGACAGTCAAACCAGCGTAATGCTGTAGCAGCAAAAAAATAATAGAAGCAATGACATAAAGATGTACAAATGTAAATATCACAACAGAATCAATAATATCATCAGTAAGTAAATACCATTGATTTCATAAATGTGCTAGAGACATTTTTGACGCAGTAAACTAATAATATATAGTCACATTCTAAGCATCTTCAGGAGGAAAAGTAGATTTTCATTGAAAATCACATCATAAAGTCATGAAATCGCATCATAGTGACTATATCAGTTGCCATCATAATTCATAACGTAAAGGTAGGAAAGAAATTCTATTACTAGGTTAGCACACTGAAGAACCATCATAACAATATATAAAACAACAATAAATTCTAATATAAATTAAATATCAATTACGCAATTAAATAATATGACCAAAGCTTTTTATATATATCATAAAAATTCATAGATTAAAGAATGTATTTGTAATATATTAGATTATTTTTTGTATTTTCTTTTGCAATTAAATACATATCTAAAAATTCTTTTTACTAAAATGATTACTATTGGATATTATTTTGTACTCAGAGATAATTTCATGAAGCTTACGATGATACATTCTTCAACATCTATTTGAGGTACAGTAAAATACCAACCAAGAATGAACAATAGTTTAAAACAATTATAATATTGGAAAACAGTGCAACTTGAAACGAGGTGTGTTTCCAAAAAATTTTACTAATTGTGTTTAACAATACAATCAACAAATTTATGAGTGCGGCAATCATAAACGACTGATTACGACTAGAGATAGATAAATTGAAAAAAGTAAAGTAGTGTAATACTATAATTTACACGATTTTGTCACTTACGTGATAGTTTCCACTTATAGAAATAAAGTTCCAAAACTGACATTATTTAATTAATAGGAGGCAAAATCATTTATTTTAATATTGTTGATTTTCAACAATCGTGGATTGGCCTGCCAGATACAATTTCAGGGACGAAACTTTCATCATTTTCCTTGTAGTATCAAGTCTTTATCTATTCATCTCTTTTAACCATCTCTATTATTGTTCATGAGATAATTACTTTCTCTGAGACTGAGAATGAGACTAAATAGTTTTGCATTTTGCAAAATGCATCATTTGAAATCATTGCATTCTGACGTTGTAAGCTTTCACTGCATGCTAGTTAGTTTTTCTTTGTTTTGTTACTATACATTATTAGTAAGTGTGTGTATGCAGTGAACAACATACTCTTTTGTGAATTATATATTATGAGAAGGTACGTCAGTGTCGATTGTGTCGTTGCGATGTAGCAAGAATAGTGAGGATATATAGTAGATAAATGAAGATGAAACCATGAAATTGTTAGTATATGTTTTTTTGGAGATATCGCTTTATTTTGTTTGGTAAACATATTTTTGCTATATATAATTAAATAAAAGGAAATATATTGTGGATTGATAAATTCGGTAATCAAACATAGAAACTTGTAGATTGGCACATGATTCATTTCTGCTTACATGGTCTTGTTGTAGCCCATCCGAATCTATCCCTCCTCTCCATATCTGAAAAGCTTGATGCATATATATGATTCAATTATTCATTAATATCTATATATGACTTTAAAATCAGCTCTAGTGCAAATGTTGAAAGATAGGGAAATAATTTGTTCATTTTTAATTTTGAACAATAGTTTAACATCTTCCATTTGGATTTTTCATTTTTTTTTCTGGTAATAGGTGTTACGTAAGTGTAGAGCCACTCGGCCAAAAGTTAATTAGAGAACAAATAGGTTGCGTAGAAACACGATCATGATAACATGTGGATTTGAAAGTCGCAGTAGAATTATAATATATATACTCGATATTTTTCTCAACAGACATCTTATAAATGTGAGAATATTATTATCATTATTAATAGAGCTCGAGAAGAAAGGTGTTATAATAAATACATATACATATAGGTATATATATAGTATATAAGATGAAAGGTGAAATTGTAAATAGGTTGGGTAGGTAGGTATATATTATATAGTACTATATAAAATCTATAAATAAAGAACATAAGTGGGAAGGTTAAAGAATTACTACTGCCTTCTCGCGGGATTTGAACACAACCTGCGCTAGGCTCGCGCATCGTCTGTAGGAGTCGAAGAGAGAGTATGCGTCGTGAAGTGCTTTACAGGCACTATTGCCCGCTATCCCCAAGATCTCACAAATATTGAGCTTCAAATAGAACAAGTTTTAAAGCAATGAGTTCCTGACAGAGGTGAGCATTTCCAGAGATATCCAGGTTCGCTGCGCACTAAATGCACTAGATGCCTTATCTCCCTCGGGTGTCTTGATATGACAGTTGTTTCGACACACTGTTAGTGTGCTGTGCTATTTTATCCTTAATATTTAATTTAATTATTAGATTCTTTTTTTCATAAATAAAGAGCATAAGTGGGAAGGTAAAGAATTTAATTGCCTTGCTCCAGCGAAATTGAAACCACCGGTGTGTTGTGAAATGAGATCACAATATATGCTCCGGATTGGGGGATAGCTGCAGAGGTCGTAGAGCGCGATGGCGTGAGAGCATGAGCTTTGTCGGTCTTTCTTCTTTCGACTTATATATGTCATTCGCACAGTACGCTTCATTCGCTCACTGCTGGTGGTATTTTTTCTTTTCCAATGAGCATTTTATGACATCCACGCGAGGATGAGGTTAGATAATTCTTGACGCTTCCCGCACATGTTCTTTATTTAAGAATCTAAATACAAGTAAAGTTGCAATTATGCAATTACTATATATATACTTACTCTATAGTATATGGCAGTATCTTGGGAAATATTATTATATATAGATAAATAGTAATAAAGTACTTCTCACAAGCCAAACATAGCAGAAAGGAAGAGTTGTGAGTGTAAAAGCGAGAAGGAGTTTATTAGTATATTATTAAAAAATTTACTTCAACACACTACGACTTTTCTTTATAATTCTTAGCGACTGACTACAAATATGAAATAACATAACCTTGTTTAATTTCTTCTTAATGAGCATTTATTAGGAAGGTAAAGAATTAACTACGCAACAGTAGTTTCCTCTTTGGGATTTTTTGCACTACATCCAGTCGCTTCATGTTTTGTGATGGAGGAAGACATGAGGAAAAAACTGTTAGTGCACTCGGATACGTGCACCTTCTGGATTACTGATCTGAGGTAGGTTGTCTATACTAGTTCTCCCTTGAGAACCGAGCATATTGTGCTCTGATTTCCACCAACAACACGGTGAATCGTGCTTCATTCTCGTAAGATAGTTGTGCCATTCTTCAAACTTCCGCTTTCTACCTTCCACTTTATGTTAGTTTATTAATTTTAGATCATTTTTATGCCATAATTTCGAGTTATGCCAATGATTAATGCTAGCTGTGCATATTAACTTAACTTTTATCTTTTAGAACACTGAGAGGATATAAGGTATGGTTCTGCGATAACCTGGTGATCTGGAATCACCTTGATAAAGGAACTTACGATTATGCATTATAAAATCTCTGTATGCTATTGAACTCTAACTTATTGGTTGGGGATAGCTCAGTATTAGAGCTGAGTTACGAGCATATTGTCCTCATTTATCGGTGTGACACACAACCACAATATGTTCCGAAGGTTAAATTCTCACACGAGAAAGGAGATAAGTATGTGCATTGTACTTTTTCACCTTGCTCATTATGTCTTTCATTTAGATTTATATATTTAACTTTAATAATATATAGTATTTTTTATATTATAATTAAATTAATATAAATGGACCATAATATAATACTATTATAATAATATATATATATATTATATATTATATATAATATTTTATATATATATATATAATATAATATATAAATATATTATTATTATAATATTATTTATTTTAATAATATTTATTAATATATATTTAATCATTAACTATATATTATTAATTTTTTAACTAATATAATAATGGAAAGGTGATAAATTCCATCACAATAGATTATTTTTAAATTTTTGTATTTTAAATTATATTTATACCTACTAAATTATTATTACAGGTATTATCACTATTAAATAACTAATTAATAAATATATTATTTTATTACACATATAGGAATGGCGATATTATTACTAGTAGTCTAATATCATACTAAATATAAATATGAAATTCCTAAATGAGGAGATAGATGTTATAAAATACGACATATATGTTCAGAGTTACATTAAATGCAATTTTCTCATATATATTTCAACCAAGATCTTGTGGAGAGGTGATGACCAGATTTTACATAGGCGAATAAGAAAGTATATAGACGCTATTAGTATGTATACGCAGAGAGATACATATGTAATAATAGAGACCTCTAAATTGGAATCACGAGAGCAGCCTAGTCACATCAGCTGATAATAGAGCGTGAGGGTAGAGGCCTCTACAGGTGTGTGTCACTATATATACCGCTACTAAATATGAGAGAGTTCGGAACAGTCGATGGCAAATATGCCATACTACACATGAGCTCCGTTTGTAGACTTTGGATTTATTCTTTGGCTCTCCTATATATGCTCATTCTTAAATATACTCTATTGAGTGCATAGTAAGTATCGTGTTATGACGAGTTTATTACGATATAGGAACATATATCAAAGCGTGGACTGTATAAGCGGTTTCATTATGATGAGACACATATACTACTTCGATATATAAAATACACGATTTGCATTTTCATATTGGATAACGATATCCTCATCTACTGCTAAATATCAACACTAGTGCTAGTATATGTTGGTTTCCTGATATATATTTACACAAGATGACTGCTGATACGCACAAATTGAGAGCTATAAGACAATGGCAGTGAAAGCTTACAACGTCAGAATGAATGATATGTCGATAGAAATGAGATCGTACAATGCTCTATGACGTAAACACTTAGTCACGTATATATAGTGCGACGCAGATATATGAAGTAGTAGCTTATATCTGTGGATAGTAATCAAATTCATTGCCTTAAAAGCAATTCATACGAGATTGGCCTCAAATATTCATGAAATTCTATTCTAGGTAAAAGCCTGCGTAGCCCATGCAACAAGTATTAAAATAAAATCTTATAGAAAACTATATTGCTTGACAAAAAAATAATATAGAAACTTTTTTTCTCTAAGGTTCTAAACAATATTTATGCAGGTATCTCTCGCTCACGAGAGTACGGCTCTCGATGTTTCATCTATTATATATATATTATCTATATACACATAGTTACATGCACGAGAGGGACTATTATGATTTCGAGAAGCACCCTTGCGTAGCTTATTTCATATATATATTGGCACTCCAGTGACGGTATAAAATTAGAATATATTGGATCTCATCGAGCAACTTGAAATACTCTCGATTGTTGTTCAACCCAGTATTTATATTGTTTTAACACTATATGATAAAAATTAAATCATTGCCATCAACATATTTTAGCACTTGTATTTGATATGAAAAGAGAGAGGAAACATTTATTATACAATTTGCATTACTATAATATATTCTTCTCGAAACTGTCGTCATACTTATATTTTTGTCAGCAATTGAGCTTGTCCACACAGATTTACTTTAATACCCTGTATGATGAGTATGATTTCTCCGAGTTAATTAGCTTGTTCTTGCAGCAATCTCATGAGCGAAAGTTTATCAAGTGATTAAAGCATTGATCTCTTTCAATAGAAAAAATTCTTTCTCTGAAGACTGAGAACTGAGAAGCTTTGTAGATTACAATTGCATCATTTGAAATCATTGCATTCTGACGTTGTAAGCTTTCACTGCATGCTAGTTAGTTCATTTGTTGTTACTTCATTATTTTTTTTTCAGGAACACATACTCTTTTTGAATTATAATATGAAGTTCGTCATCCATTGATCTATTATCAATATTGGCACTATGAAACCATGAATTGTTATTTTTTCTTTATTTTTTAAATATTTTTCATTATTAATAAAAAATATATTGTTATAATCAAACATAGAAACTTGTAGATTGGCACATGATTCATTTTCTGCTACTTTTATTGTACCATCCGAATCTTCCACCTCCTCTTCACATATTCTGAAAAGCTTTGATTCAATATGTTCAACATCATTCCAATTAATATCTATATATGCTTTAAAATCACTATCAAAATGTTGAATAAAAAAAATTTTGTGAATTTTTATTTTTTAACATAGTGTTAAAATCTTTCTTTTCGATTTTTCATTTTTTTTTGGTATTAGTTGTTGCAAAACCAGACCAGAATTAAAAGTAATTAGCTAATATGTATATAATACTATATATATTATATATTTAATACTATATACTATAATATTCTATAGTATATATTATACTATACTATCCACACTATGTAAACTTTTATATCACAGCTACATTCCACTATATCTATATATACTGTTAATATATATATAATATGATTAAAAATTATATACTATAAATATTCTAAATAAAGAACATAAGTGGGGAGGTAAAGAATTACTCTCTCCCCCTACCACTGCCTTCTCCGGGTTGAACCACCGCATGTGCGAAATGAGGACAATATCGCTCGTGCATACGACACTGACTACTTCCCCAACCCAAAAGTTGAGTTCAAGAAGCAGTTTTTAAAGCAATCGAGTTCCTTCAAGGTGACATCACCAGGTTTTTACGTCCACCTGTCCTATCCCTCGTTTCTTATATTGTAGATGTTAAAAATATTGCATAATCGCAATTCTATTATTTAGATATTCAATATATAAGAACATAAGTGGGAAGGTAAAGAATTAAGCCTTCTCGTGAATTGAACACGCTGTGTTGTCAAATGAGCACATATATGCTCTGTGTTTGGAGGGATAAGCTAGCAGTCGTAAAGCATCGAGCATATTGTCGTCATTTCGCAACTCTGCGGGTGGTTCAATCCGGAGAAAGGTAGTAATTCTACCTTCCCACTTATTTCTTTATTCTACTGATCTAATAGAGATTGACACATATTTAATGGCATATATATATCAATAATTATAATCTATATATACTACCTACTATTATTATAT
>JABUQX010113339.1:0-2500 GCA_015478945.1 Trachelipus rathkii
TGTTGACATTTATTAAAATGTGCTAGTGCAGTCTGTGTGCCCCATCAATAAAATAAGTGTATCTAATTGCGAACCAGTAGTGCCATTTAAAACATTTGTAATATCTAATAGAGGTGTAATTAAATAAATAAAAATTGAAAGCCATAAACAAGTTTACAAACTTTCTGACATGGCAAATACCAGAAATCAAGAATACGCAGTTGCCAATAACAACGGCAACTCTGAAAGAAATAATAACAATACCACCAACACAAATAACAACAGCACAATCAACAATAAGAACAGTGATTCTAATAATAAAACCAACACAAGTAACAATATCAATCATAGAGGCAATGCCAGAGGCAACAATAATAATAAAAATGGCAAAAAGAATGATAAACAAAAATCTGGCAACCGAGGAGAAGAATTGGAAGAAAAAGAAAAAGAAAAAGATGAAGTGCCAAATCTCTCGTTTGAGTCTCTCACAGACTCGCAAGAGGATGAAATTCTTAATATGCCCCTCTCCCTCAACCTCAACCCCTCTCCCCTCCCCAATGACAATGACCAAACTGTTCCTACAGACTACTCCGGCTTGCTTTCAATCATTAACGATTTAAAAAATGAAATATCATTAATTAAACTTACTTTTCATGAATTCAAAGAGATTAACAAGCAAAAAGATAAAGAAATTAATGATCTGAAACGCAAATTAACCAAAATTGAATCTGAAAGTAGGGAAACCTCAATTTCGGACACACAAATATCCCAAGTAGAACAAATCTCGAATATTCAGTCAACAGTTCGAAATTTAGAGGAAGCGCAGGAACAAGTTCAGCAAGAAAGCATTAAAAATGTTGTCGTCTTAAGTGGTGATATTGCAGAAGGAAGAGAAAATGAAGATGTAGAACTGGCCGTCATTAATACTATTCAAAATAAATTAAAAATAACAATAAACCGGGGTGAAATCTCAGAAGTGTATAGACTTGGTAAAAAAGTCAGTAACGGCTCAAGAGATAAACGCTCTATCAGGTTCAGAATCAACGCTGGAAATTTAAAAGCTAACCTATTCAAAGCTTGTATTAAAGAGAAACCACAAAATACTTACCTGAATGAATATTTAACCCCTCAAAAGAAAAAATTACTTCATAAAGCATTAACGGTTAAGAAGGACCACCCTCAAATTATTAAAACATGCTTCATTAAGAATGGATATCTCCTTATCAAGCCAACCTTAGATAACGATTTTATAAAAATCAAAGATGATACAGAATTCCAAAATTATCTATTAAATGCAAACTTTTCCCCCTAGGATTAAAAATGTATAATGAGTTTGTGTGGGTATTTATAATGAAATTTCTTCAGTCGCTATAGCTATTTTAAGTAAAATAATTATATTGCAATTACATTATCTTTATATCTTTTATTATTATTATTATTATTATTATTTTTATTATTATTTCTTATTATTATTATTATTATTATTATTATTATTATTATTAATTATTATTATTATTATTATTATTATTATTATTATTATTATTATTATTATTATTATTATTATTATTATTATTATTATTATTATTATTATTAATTATTAATTATTTTATTATTACATTATTATTATTATTATTATTATTATTATTATGTATTATTATTATTATTATTATTATTATTATTATTATTATTATTATTATTTTTATTATTATTCCTATTTTTATTATTTTATAATTATTATTAATATTATTATTATTATTATTATTATTATTATTATTATTATTATTATTATTATTTTTATTATTATTATTATTATTATTATTATTATTATTATTATTATTATTATTATTATTTTTCTTATTTATTATTTATTTTATTATTATTATTATTATTCTTATCTGGCCCTCTTTTATCAAAAGGTTGTAATGACTGATGTCGTTCTGGGGTCACCAAAACTATGTACAAAGAATGATCTTTAAAAAAAATTTAAACCAAGCAAGGCGCGAAGCAAATCAAATAAATCTAAGAAATAATACTTACATAAACCCACCCTTCTGTAGACTAAAAAAAGCCACTCAAAGTGTCAGCTACAAAGGAGCTAAACTTTACAACTCAATGCCACAAGACATCAAAACCGAAAACTCTACCAAATCTTTTACAAAAAAATTAAAAACATACTATCTAAATAAATATTAATAAATAACTAACCCAGGGATTAAACCTACTGTAAAAAGGTAATTCCAGTATAGACAAGATTCATTGTTATTATTATTATTATTATTATTATTATTATTATTATTATTATTATTATTATTATTATTATTATTATTATTATTATTATTATTATTATTTTTATTTATTATTATTATTATTATTATTATTATTATTATTATTATTATTGTTATTATTATTATTATTATTATTATTATTATTATTTTTAATTTATAGTAATTATGGTAGTGGTTGTAATTATGATTGTGATTGTAATTATTATTGTTGTAATTATTATTTATTATTATTATTA
>JABUQX010113339.1:7500-20968 GCA_015478945.1 Trachelipus rathkii
TCAGCTCAGCCCTCGGGTCCATCTCCGTGCCGTACCGCACCGCACCGCACCGCACCGCACCGTGCCGCACCGCGCCGATTCCGACTCATCCTCTGAAGTTTTATTATTATTATTATTATTATTATTATTATTATTATTATTATTATTATTATTATTATTATTATTATTATTATTATTATTATTATTATTATTATTATTATTATTATTATTATTATTATTATTATTATTATTATTATTATTATTATTATTATTATTATTATTATTATTATTATTATTATTATTATTATTTATTATTATTATTATTATTTTTGTTATTATTTTATTATTATTCATTATTATTTATTATTATTATTATTAATTTTTTGTTATTATTCCACCGTGGTTTCTTTCTTCGCATGCCAGTTTCTGAGTTCGATATATATCTACATGGGTTAGGGTTATCGTATCGGGCTAAAATTTGGAGGGGTGTTAGATGGGGAGGTACCCTAGTCATGGACGATGTTACGTCCCCGTGGGTCCCCCGAAGGGGGACCCCACCCCCACTTAAAAATCAAAGTGTTCGTAATAGGCTGAAATTTGATGAGAAGATTCAGAGTTGAGTTTCTAGAAAATACTTGATATGTGAATCTGAGGAGTTGGCTCCGAACGGTGCTGGAGCCACTGCGATGCGAGTTAATAAACATTCGTATTACAACAATGTTGGTGTGTTTATATAGGTTTAGCGAAGTCGTAGAGTTCGAATATGATGGTTATAAATCCGTGTAGGGTGTCTAGGACCCCGCATCTAGGGGGTCCGAATGAAAAAAGAGCACAGAGTGGGAAAACAGAGGGACGAAGAAGGAAGAAAGAAGGATGAAGATAATAAAGAGGGTAAAGAATGAAGAGGATCTGACTCAGAGGAGTAGTGAGTTGACAAGCTGCCCGGTTGCTGGCTCCGGTGCGGTTGCGAGTTATTAAATATTTGTGTAATGATACAATATTGGTGTCCTTATATATGTTATTGAACCTGTAGATTTCGAAAATGATGGTTTCAGAACCATCAAGAAATATAAAAAATAAATAAATAAATAAATAAATAAATAAAATTTCTTATTCTTTTATGTTTATAACTTTCAAATTTTTACGTTTTTACATAGTCTAAAGCAGTAATCAAGTAAATCAAGCAGCCCAACCTAACCCTCTGACGCAGTTTGTGATCTATTTCATGCTATTGATCTATTGATCTATGATCTATTTGTTCTATTGATCTATTGATTAAGGTCAATTTTTACTAAATTGTCATGTTTTACCATAGCCTAAATCAGTAAATCAGTAAAATCAAAACAACGCATCCACCCTCCTCTGACCAGTTTGTGATGCTATTTGATATTATTGATTCTATTGACTATTGATCTATTGATCTATGATTAGGTCAAATTTTTTACTAAAAATTGTCATGTTTTACATACCCCTAAATCATTAAATCAGTAAATCAAAACCACCCACTCTGTCCTCCTGAACAGTTGTGAATCTATTGAATCTATTGATCTATTGATTAAGGTCAAATTTTTTACTAAAAATTGTCAATGTTTTACATACCCTAAATCAGTAAATCAGTAAATCAAGCAACCAACACTACCCTCAACTGTCCAATCATGATCTATTGATTTATTGATCTATTGATCTATTGAATCATGTCATATATATTGATTCAAGTCAAATTTTTTTACTAAAATTGTCAATGTTTTACATACGCCTAAATGCAGTAAATCACCCTCCCCTCCTCTCCGCCCCACCTCCCACCATCCTGTGATCTATTGATTCTATTAATCTATTGATTTAAGGTCAAATTTTTTACTAAAAATTGTCATGTTTTTACATACCCTAAAATCAGTAAATCAGTAATCAAACTGCCCTCCATACCACCCTCTGACCAATCATGAATCTATTGATCTATTGATCTATTGATCTATTGATCTATTGATTTAAGTCCAAAATTTTTAACTAAAATTGTAACGTTTTACATACCCTACAAGAGTAAATTCACTAATCAAACCACTATCCAACCTCCCTCCTGAACATCTGTGATCTATTGAATTTATTGATCTATTGATCTAAAGTCACATTTCGAGTGTCATTTTGGATAACATATACATAAAATCACGTTTTTTATCCAAAGATCAAACAATTATATGCTGAACGTAAGCAAAGTTTTCACATCCAATAAAGCTAACATGGCGTAACATGAACTATGAAAATAATGAACAAAGACAAACCTATCACACCTTAAACACGAATAAACTGTTAACATTAAAAAAGTTCTCAGCACTTAACATCAGTAAAGTAACTAACATATCATACAAAAACGTAACCTATTCCCACACTTTGTCAAAAACATATCTCTAACATAACGATGTTTAATTTACACTAACATTTGGTAATATTAACTAAAATTTATAGCAACAGTGGTTAATTATAATACTGATCAACGAATATACTCCAACGTAATAAAGTTCCCACATCAATAAAGCTAAATGATGTAACATGAACGTAAGAAAAATCATGTAACTAAGACAAACGCTATCACACCTTAAACACGAATAAACTGTTAACATTAACAAAATTCCACACTTAACAGCGCAGTAAAGAACTAACTTGGTATGCAAAACGTAACCTAATCTTACTTTTTCAAGCATATTTCTAACATATCAATGTTATTAATTTACACTAACACACTAATATTTAGCAAAAATGTATCATAACTTGTCCGAATTATCATACTGATCAACAAATATAATGCTAACATAACAAATGTTTTCACATTAATAAAGCTAAAATAGCATCATATGAACTAGGAAAATAATTGGTAGCAACGAAAACCTAACACAACTTACAACTAAATAAACTGTTTAACATTAACAAAGTTCACGAGTAAAGACGAGTAAAGTAACCTAACCTATTTATACCTATTTATACCTTTTTCAAACATATCTCTAACATATTAAAGTTAATCTTACATTGACACAGTAACATTTATCAAAAAATGTGTCATAACCATACCTAACCTCATAATACCTAACGAGTAAAGACGAATAAAGTAAAGTTTTTAGGCTTATCTCTTTTTAGACTCCGTCTCCTTTCAGAAAATACCAACTCTAAACATGAAAAATGATTTTATGCTTTAACCATCTGCATAAAGTGATGCAATACTTATTATATTTGACCCTCTGGTAGGATATACTAGCAATGTAGCAGTCGCCATTCGGTTTACGATTTAATATAAATGACACTTCGTTGGGAATAACGAAACTCCTCGTGAAGATATCAACAACAAGCGTAGAGATGCGGGGAGATGTCATCGTATCAACACTGAGAAAAACTATCCTACTGAAGAAAATAGTATATAAACATCCCTTAAATGTAATGAGATTCTTTCTTTCAACCAATCAGAAGAAAGTAAACGAGAATAAAGAGTAGCGAATGAAGCCATATCAGTTCAAAAGGGTATATATTCTCGTTCGACAACAACTAGACAACAACAATAACATAGTAACAAGAAGATAAGTTTCTTTCGATAGCTACGCAACGAATATTATGCTAACGTACTTGTTTTAACATAATAAAGCTAACATAGGCATTAGCCCAGAGACTAAAGAAAATAATATCACAACGCGATCTAACACAAACTTAAGCCACGAATAAACTGTTTAAATTAAATCAAAGTTCCACACTTAAAACCTGTAAAGTAACTGACTTGCATACAAAACGTAACCTATTCATAGCTTTTACCAAACATATTTCTAACATATTAACGTTAATTTTTACATTGACACAGTAATATTTTAACAAGAATTTATTATAACCTTGTTTAATTATCATACAGAGCAGCGAAAGTATGCTAACGTAACAAAGTTTCCACATTAATAAAGCTAACATAACATAACCTGAACTAAGAATATGATGTAGCAACGACAAACCTAAACACCCTTACGTGGCGAATAACCACTAACATTAACCACACTTCTGCACATAACAGCAATAAAGTACCTAACACATCGTAACGTAACCTATGTCACACTTTTTCAGCATATCTCTAACATATCAATGCTAATTTAGCATTAACATCGTAATATTTAACAAAAGTTTGCATAAACCTGTCTATATTCATCATACTGACAAAGAATATAATGCTGACGTAACAGATGTTTTACATCAACTTCGTAACATTTAACAAAAAATTCATCATAACCTCGTCTAAATATCATAATCCCCAGCGAATAATTGCAAACATAACAAAGTTTTAACCAAACATAACAAAAAAATAACAAAATTTTATCCTGACATAAACATAAGTTCTTTGAGTAAAATATCACAGTAAAACGTATAATTTACTGATTTTAAAGCAATATAATCAGTAAAATTCAGTAAATCAAATCCCTCCATCCATGCAGTCCCCTACCCGTCCCACCCACTTGTGATCTATTGAGCTATTGATTCAAGTCATATTTCAAGTATCATTTTGGACAAACATAACAAAAATATGTTCTTTATATACTGACCTACGAATATATGCTTAACCAACAAAGTTTTAGCATCAATAAAGCTAACATATCATAACCGCAACTAAGAATATAATGTACAAATGCAAACCTAACATACCTCGCGTATGAATAATCAGCTAACATCCTGAAAAATTCCCTACTGATCAAGGTAAAGTAGCTAACAGGTCATACAATACTCGATATGTTCCCACTTTTCGAGCATATTAGCAACAGGTAAAGCCGTATTATCTAACAAAATCCCCTTACAAAGTGACCATCTATCAAAGATGCCAAAATTGAACTATGATTTGACACTATCTTCATCAAAGTGTCACTCGTTTTCGAGTATAACATCATTTGACCTATGAATAAACGTGGACATTAGCAAAGGTCTAGGGCAAACCTAACATTATTCAACAAAAACTTAACCTAGGCTCACGTTTCTAACACATCATCGTCAGTTTAACACAGTAATATCTTACAAAAAACTCATTCATTTCTCTAACAATCAGTGTTATTTCCAATGTCATAGTAATATTTAACATAACGTACCTAACTTGCGAATAAACAGTTTTCATTAACTACAAGAGTATCTAAAGCAACAACATTACCTTCCGAGAGAAAACCAGGGGGATGCGCCCCTTGAAAGGGTGTGAAATCCTTGCGAAGGGGGATCACAGCGAAGGGGTGTAAGCGGGCTTTAGGCCTCAGCCCAAAGGGCTGAGGCTTTACCCTCCTTCGGAGGGTAAAGCCTGCTTTTACAGTGATTTAGGTTTATGTAAAGACATGACAATTTTAGTAAAAAATTTGACCTTAATCAATAGATGCAATAGTCAATAGATCAATAGATCAATAGATCAATAGATCAATAGATTCAACTAGATCACAACTGGTCAGGAGGGAGGGTGGATGGTGGTTTGATTTACTGATTTAGCTGATTTAGGGTATGTAAAACATGACAATTTTTAGTAAAAATGACCTTAATCAATAGATCAATAGATCAATGAATCAATAGATCAATAGACTGGTCAGGAGGGAGGGTGGATGGTGGTTTGAATTTACTGATTTACTGATTTAGTGGTATGTAAAACATGACATTTTTAGTAAAAAATTTTGACCTTAATCAAAAGATCATAAGATCAACTAGATCAAATAGATCAATAGATCACAACTGGTCAGGAGGGTAGGTTGGGTGGCTTGATTTACTGATTTACTTCATTAGACTATGTAAAAAACGTAAATTTGTAAGTTATAAACATAAAAAGAATAAGAAATTTTATTTATTTATTTATTTATTTATTTATTTTTTATTTCTTGATGTTTCTGAAACCATTATTTTCGAAATCTACAGTAATAACATATATAAGGACCATATTGTATCATTACACAAAAATTTAATAACTCACCGCACCGGAGCCAGCACCGGTGCAGCTGTCATCTTCTAGTACTCTGAGTCAGAACCCTTTCTTCATTGCTTTCCTCTTTATTAACGGACGAAAGCTGCTTTATTGATCAATCGTTTTCTGTTTTCCCACTCTGTGCTCTTTTTTTTCAGTCGGGAACCCTCTAATGGGGGTCCTAGACAACCCTACACAGAATTATAACGCCTATGCATTATTCGAACTCGTACGCACTTCGCTTAATCCTTATATAAAACACACCAACGATTTGTTGTTATAACGAATGTTTATTAACTTCGGCCACGCAAGCAGTGGCTCCAGCACGGTGCCGGAGCCAACTCCTCAGATTCACATATCAAGTATTTCTAGAAACTCAACTCTGAATCTTCTCATCAAATTTCAGCCTATTACGAACACTTTGATTTTTAAGTGGGGGTGGGGTCCCCCTTCGGGGGACCCACGGGGACGTAACATCGTCCATGACTAGGGTACCTCCCCATCTAACACCCCTCCAAATTTTAGCCCCGATACGATAACCCTAACCCATGTGAGATATATATAGAACTCAGAAACTGGATGCGAAGAAGAAACCACGGTGGAAATAATAACAAAAATAATAATAATAATAATAAATAATAATAATAATAATAATAATAATAATAATAATAATAATAATAATAATAATAATAATAATATAATAAATTAATAATAATAGAAACAAATAATAAGTAATAATAATAATAAAACTCCAGAGGATGAGTCGGAATCGGCGCGGTGCGGCACGGTGCGGTGCGGTGCGGTACGGCACGGAGATGGACCCGAGGGCTGAGCTGAAGTCGGCTCGAAATTGAGATCACTCCGTGATCTCAATTTCATCGACGTAATAATAATAATAATAATAATAATAATAATAATAATAATAATAATAATAATAATAATAATAATAATAATAATAATAATAATAATAATAATAATAATAATAATAATAATAATAATGTGTATGTGTATGCGCACGCGCGCGTAATAAAAAATAATAATCAATGACAGACAAACCTTCGGTTTGTCTGTTTGTCGGATTGACAGACCTGTCGGTCTGTCAATCCTCCACATAAGCCTAATATATCTCTATTCATTCCTAGCGAAAAAAGTGGGTTCGCAGGTTGTCACAATACTACTTATGTTGTTATATGTAAGATTAGGATGGATGGAGAGGAAAGAGATTAGGAAGGTACTAGAAACAATTAAAAGTGAGAATTTAGGTGAACAAGGTAATAAGGAAAGGTATGTAAGAGTGCTTGCAAATAAATTAGTTGAATGTGAAGAAGTTGAAACTGAAATTTTCTGTACGCAAATGAAGGAACCCTATGTTACTAGTGCAAGAGAAGTAAATGGTTGTCCTAAAGTAAGAAATAAGAATGTCAACAGTGAGTTGTGGAATGCAGAGATGATGCATGCGGTTAAAAGTAATAAAGAGGCGTGGTTTAATATGTTAAAAGTCAATAATGAGATCTCAAAAGAAAGGTGTTATTAATTTTATAAGGAGGAATAAAGGAAGTCTACAAGTGCATAATTATGAGGAAATACGAGGTTAACGAATAGTTTGGAAGGAGGATGAATGGAGAGATACGTGGTTATGTGTTCCTCTTTTAGAAGGAAATGCAAAAGGTTAAGAATGAGAGTAAGGTTAATCTCCGTAGAAAAATGAATAGTGATGGTGCTTTCGAAACTGAAGAAATGGATGTGAGGAGAGTGTTGAGATTACACTTCGAAAATTTGCATAACATTGGCAATGATGGAGAGAAGATAGTTAATGTGTGTGGATTTGACGGTGCAAGGAGAAAGAGATATTATTGGGATGAGGTAATTAATAAGGAACAGGTAATAGATTGAGTGAGAAAGTTTAAGAATTGTAAGTCTGCAAGTATAGATGGAATTACTGGTGAAATGATCAAGAATGTAGACGATATAGTGATTGAATTGATTTGGAATTTATGTAACAAAACGTTTGTGGAGGCTATATTTGCAAGGGATTGGAGAAAGCCAGTAAGTAGTATATATGCTTATATAAGTTTAAGGGAAATAAGGGGAACAACTGTAAGAACTATACAGGAAGTATTTTATTGTGTTGTAGGGAAGATATATTGTGGTATTTTTGTTGAACGAGTGAATCGAGTGACTGAAGGACTGATTGGCGAAGAACAAGGTGCATTTAGAAATGGTAGAGGATGTGTGGATCAAATTTTTATATTGAAAAAATTGATTGAGAAAATGAGAAAGAAGAAGAAGAAGAAGAAGAAGAAGAAGAAGAAGAAGAAGAAGAAGAAGAAGAAGAAGAAGAAGAAGAAGAAGAAGAAGAAGAAGAAGAAGAAGAAGAAGAAGAAGAAGAAGAAGAAGAAGAAGAAGAAGAAATTGGTTTTAGGTTTTATGGATTGCCACAGGCGTATGGAAGGATTACTAATTAAGCTCTGTGGCAGGTGTTAGTGAAATTTGTCGTTGGTGGTAGACTTCTGAATGGAATCAAAAGTATGTATGACGATAGTGAAGCGTGTTTTGAGAATAAATGGAGTAGAAAGTGATTGGTTTAATGTTAATAGCAGGGTGAGCAGGGATGTATTATATTTCCTTGCTTGGTTATTTAATTTTATATGGGTGGTTATTTAATTTGTATATGGATGGATATGAAAGATTTAGACGTAGGGGTGGCAGAGGAAGGTGTTAGAATGATGAAAAATGGAGGAGAGTGGAGGGTACCTTGCTTATTGTATGCTGGTGATTTTGTTTTGTGTGGTGAATTTGAAGTAGGTTTGAGAGGATTGGTCGAAGATTGGGGGTTGGCAGGGTGTTTAAAAAGAGGGGTTTGAAAATAAGTGAAGATAAGAGTAAGATTATGGTAGTGAGCGAGGAGAGTCCGCTGTGTGATATTATGTCAGATGATGAGCACTTGTAACAAGTATTCATATTTAAATATAGTGTATATATATGTTGCATGAAAAGGAAATAGATGATGCAGAGTGTAGTAGGAGAGATGTTAATGATGGGAAGATGGCTGATGCAAATAAATTCTTGGTGGATGTAAAGGGCCTAAGTCTTGAGTGGGCTAGTGTTTTTCATAAGGGTATGTTGCTACCTGTGTTTATGTATAATAGTAAAACTATTTGTATGTGATTATATATATATATATATATATATATATATATATATATATATATATATATATATATATATATATATTATATATATATATATTAAATATATATATATATATATATATATATATATATATATATATATAATATATATATATATATATATATATATATATATATATATATATAATTTTTAATCTTTTAACATCTTATAGTAGCACCTCGCTATGAGTTCGACAACTACTGCTACCCCAACTACTACGACTCCTCCTACTAAACACTCCTCCTACTACCACCACTCCTCCTACTCACTACTTCTCTCCCTACTTCTACTACTCCCGGTCCAGGTAAGCTCTAACTGTTTTGTAGTTGTTCTAAATTTTAAAACTTTTGTCACAGTCAATCTTGTTTATTCTCAACTCATTGATTTTGTCCTTTAGATATTTGACTTTCCTCCTCTCTCTCTGTTCTGCTCTCTCTCTCTCTCTGCTCTCTCTCTCTCTGCTCTCTCTCTCTGCTCTCTCTCTCTCTCTTTCTCTATCTCTCTCTCTTTTTCTCCTCTTCTCTCTCTACTCTCTCTCGTCTCTCTCTCTCTCTCTCTCTCTTAAGTGATTCAGATTTAATTTTTTTTTTGTTTTCTATGATTTTTAAGAAAATTTACCTTATTTTCTTTATCTATAGTCAAAATGTATTATAGTTTAAGTGGGTGAAGTGTTTCGGTTATAAATTATTTCTTATTATTATACTTAAGTTGTAAATGCCCACAAAAATTGCTTAGTTTGTTGTTTTTTTACACAAGCCAAAAAAAAAGAGCAAGCAATTTTCCTATTATTTTATTAATTAATATTCTCTTTTTTAGTTTTATCATCTAGAGCTACTTTCTTTGCTAATAGTTTAGAGAATAGTTTTATTCACATATTTGTACGACATAAATAACTTGTATTAAATGTTCATAAATTAGACAATTTTTGTTTTCGTGCTTTTTTTTCTTATTGTTGAGTTGGAAAGAAACATTGGTATTATTCTTAATTTATTCATTCTTAAATCTTTAAATTTTGACATTTACATTGTATAACACGTATTTTATTGAATGAAATCTGACTAACTTGTAATTTTACTTGAATTCTAGGTGATTTTGGTGAGCTGATCATGTTTTTGAAGTCAGTTTTGCTTTATCAGGTCCTGTTTTTTGTAAAAAGTATATGGCGCATTTTCAAGATTTTTCAAAATCAGGGTATGAAATTTTGTCATCTGGTAATATTTATTTCAACACACATGAATAGAAATAGTTCAAACTATAACAATATGAAATAAATATTCTAGAAATACCTTTATGCTAATCAAAAGTTACATTAAAAACGTTTAATTTGGCAAAAATTTCCTTTTATAAGATTTCCTAGCATGCTTACTTGTTGATGGCAGGTCTCTTTTCAAGGTCCAACAGTAATCGGCCATCATGTGAGAATCCCACCGACCTTGATAACGTTCTTCCATAATTTTTATATCTTGGTGGAATCTCTCCCCTTGCTCGTCACTTACATCACCTAAATTAGTTGGAAAGTTTTCAAGATGACTATTCAAAAAATGCATTTTTAAACTCATATTGCAATCTAATGTTTTGTAGTCTCCTATAAGTTTGTTCACAATTTCTACGTAGTTATCTGCACGATAGTTACCTAGAAAGTTTTTTATCAAGTTTACGAATGATAACCACGCATTTTTTTCCTTTTCATTCATGACATTAGGGAAATTATTGTCTTTCAATAACGTTCGTATTTGTGGACCATCAAAAACTCCCGCCTTAATTTTCTCATAACTTACACTTGGAAATTTTGACAGTATATATTGAAAGCATTCGCCGTTCCTATCCAAAGCTTTCACATATTGTTTCATAAGACCTAGTTTGATATGGAGAGGAGGAAATATGATTTTGTCTCTGCTCACTAAAGGTGGTTTAATTACATTTTTTTCTCCGACTGTAAGTGAAGTTCGTGCTGGCCAGATTTTCTTGCAATAATGTTCTTCTTTAGCTCTGCTATCCCATAAACAGAGGAAACATGGATATTTAGTATACCCGCCCTGTTGTCCGAGCAGAAAATTAACCATCTTTAAGTCAACACATATGACCCATTCGTGCTCCATATATTTGATAAGATGTAGTACCTTTTCTATATGTTCATATCTTTCCTTTAGCTTTGTAGAATGCCCTATCGGTACTGAGCCGTAAAAATTGCCATTGTGCAACAACACACATTTCAGACTTCGTTTCGAGCTGTCTAAAAACAAGCGCCAGTCATTGGGATTGTAAGACGTAATTCCCATCTCCTTTAACAACCCGGGTATATCGCAGCAATATACTAAATTACACTCTGTTTTAAAATATTTAAGAAACCCTTCTTCTCTTTTTCTGTAAAAGGAAATATGTGTGTCTGAAGTAAGAAGATGTTTCTCTTTAAGTCTTGAGGCTAGAAGTTCCGAAGCCGTTTTGGGCAAATTCAGATCCCTCACAAGATCATTTAGCTCGGCCTGGTTAAATGTTTCTGGAACATTTTTACCTTCAAATAGGCCAGGGTCAAAGTCGGTGTCTGCCAATTCCGAGTGCTCAACAATATTTTCATGGACATCTTCGACCTCTTGAAGAGGTTGCAAGCCTTTAAATGTTGGAATTGGAATTTCATTTGAATGTGGAACAGGTCGTATCGCGGACTCGAAATTTGGGTACTGGATACATTGTTTACTTTTCTTGCTGTAGCCCGAAAGATTGACATTGCAAAAGTAGCAATTGGTCTCATGGTTAGTTGGCTCCCGCCATACCTGTTATGAAATAAAATGTTATTAAAAAATAACGGGTTATAATATATATATACTGTATATATATATTTATATATATATATATATATATTATATATATATAATATATATTTATATTTAATATTATATATATATATATATATATAAATTTTATTTTTTATATATTTATATATTATATATATATATATATATATATATATATAATATTATATATATATATATATATATATATATATATATAATATATATATATATAATATATAATATATTATTATATATATATTATATATATATAAATAATAAATATATTTTTTTATAATTTATATATATATATATATATATATATATATATATATATATATATATATATATTAAATAAGATTAAATATTTGTTATATATAATATATATATAATATATATATTATATATATATATAATATATATATATTTATTTATATATATATATATATATATATTATATATATATATTATATACTATATATATATTTATATATATATATTATATATATATATATAATATATATATATTATATATATCATATAATATGCAAATGTGTATATTAAAAACGTACCATAGGAACTCCAAAAGGTATTTTTGATTCTGACCCCTTTGTCCATTATCGAAGTCTTTCGATTGATACAGTGCATGCTTTATGTGGTGCCCACGATTTATCTTGATCACCTAGTTGTATACCAAAGTAGGCAAAGTAAGCTTTTCTTACAAAGTCAGTTATATTTCCCCTTTGATGTGAAAGTGCAAAATTTCCACAAAGATAACAAAAGGAATCGGGGTTATTTTTGGAATTAAATTTTCTACTAGTTGATGGCATATAGCGTGATTGCTCGGCCATATTTAAAGGTATATTAAATACTTATTTCAAAATATCTCAGGAAATCTGCAAAAATATAAATGAAAATTAGATTTCAGAGGCCTACAACTTTAAATGAGTTAAAATGATAAAAAAAAACTATTAGTTGGTTGTACATAATCAAACATACAAAAAAGGCTAATACTATGCCAATATATGCATATATGTAGATAAAAATCGCCTTGAATAATTATAATATGTGGCTACAAAAAAACACATGTATAGCAAATTGAGTGAAATCTTCCTACGAATACGGAAAAGGGGCAACGTCTATTGTGCAAATTTGGGACCTGACAGAGAAAACTAAGTGAGGATTCGTGTTCATCGCACCCGTTACCTATAATCACGTGTTGAATTCAATTCAATAGACACAAAGTTGAAATTTGTTATGCAGTGTTATTTTTGAATATTTTTTAAATCGATAGTCAAGCTGCAATACTCTCTCTCCTCTCTCTCTCTCTCTCTCTTCTCTCTCTCTCTCTCTCTCTCTCTTTCTCGTCTCTCTCTGCTCCTCTCTCTCTCTCTCTCTCACACACACACACACACACACCACTCAGTCCCAAGTTGAATACCTGCACCATTAATCAGTCATTTATAGAGTAGTAGCTAAAAGGATAAAACTACTTCAAGGGTTTATTATTAAGTAAAAGAAACTGGATCTAAAAAATAATAATAAAAAAAAAAAAATGTAAAATAAAAAA
>JABUQX010113340.1:5000-7500 GCA_015478945.1 Trachelipus rathkii
CTCTGAATAATCCTTTACTTTTCCCTTGTGATTTTGCGAATTCAACGAATCTTGTGAACAGTGAAACATTTTCAAAGAATGATCTTTTGATCATTCACTGAAATGAGTCGTCCATAAAGAATCGTTCGTCGATGAACGACCCACTTCTACTGAGATCACCAAGTTCAGTTAATTAAGACTTATTATTATTATTATTATTATTATTATTATTATTATTATTATTATTATTATTATTATTATTATTATTATTATTATTATTATTATTATTATTATTATTATTATTATTATTATTATTATTATTATTATTATTATTTTATTTTATACGCTAAGGGTGAAGCTTGAGGGTAAGACTCTAGTGTCTAAAGGAAAATAAGGGCTTGTAAATAAGACGCCAAATGGTATATTATTATGCATTGTGCAGTTTCATAAGACTATAAAAGAACAAGGGTTGTTAAAACAGACAGCTACATGAATAATAAAATGAGAATGTGCGTGATGTAATCATGAATGCACGTATATATATATATATATATATATATATATATATAATATATATATATATATATATTATATATATATATATATATATATATATATATATATACTATATATATATATATATATAATACTGTACCGGTTATTCAGTGGTTGAAGACAGCACTAGCTTCCACTAAATAGTTGAACATTTATCTTAACCACAACTACCCCTAACGCGCACACAACCGGGTGCTTAGAAATAGTTATGGTTAGCCAAATAAAAAGGGGTCGTAAAATTTATTACAGCTCATAGAAGATGAAGCCATGCTCACATTCTTAGTACGGATGTGATAAATAAAAATATATAATAAATTTTGTAAACGGCGTTGTACAATATAAAAAATAATAAATAATGAATGGTTGTTAGTTCTCTCTAATTAGTAAAAAATTTTAAAATAAAAATGATTCCTATCAGTGCACGCCAGAAAAGAGAAAGAGTTTTACCTTGTGAAAATAATAATAATAAACAAATACTTTTGTTTTTTATTACCTCACCTGTTAGTTTTTACAGTTGATGATTGATTAAACCAATCACATGATTGTAACAACTATATTGATGTACAATTGATCAAATGGCTACAATAATAATCATAGTACATGCAACCAATTGCCAAAGTTAAAAGAAACATTATTAATATATGATGGTGTATTTAACATAAAATTTCTATGTTTTAGTACAAGTTATAACCTATAAATCCCTCCACCAAATAAAAATTAAACATATAATAATCGTTAAACTTAATAAAATAATATTTATTAATTATTTTTATCTATATTTTATGTTCTATGTTCTAAAATTTAATTTTCTATATTCTATATTCTATATCATATATTATATGCAATATATTTTAGGTAATACCAAGAATAAATTCTAATAATAGTTATAATAGTGATAATAAGAAAAGGAATAATAATAATACTAATAATAATAATAATAATAATATAATAATAATATAATAATAATAATAATAATAATAATAATAATAATAATAATAATAATAATAATAATAATAATAATAATAATAATAATAATAATAATAATAATAATAATAATAATAATAATAATAATAATAAATAAATAATAATAATAATAATAATAAAATAATAATGATAAAAATAATAATAAAAATAATAATGATAATAACAATAATAGACCACGAAAAGTCAAAGCAAACTAATATCAACATTTCTGAAAACTGCTTATAAACTTTATTTTGATTGCTCTTTGATAGACCAATACAAATCCTACGCTCCACGTACAGTATTCATTATGTGTTATTTTAAACTAACCCAGTGATTACAAGGAAAAAAAGAGCATTTGCATTTTGGAGAGCCTATGATTTGGCGGGAGTCAGCAAATCATTAAGTTGATTGCTACTTTTCTTATCAAATGTTGCTGGTTTTACTTAAATAAATGAAGGGAGTGCTTTGTTCCTAAATGTACAATCAGCTATAAGACCAGCACATCATGGTAAAGACTTGAAAAATTACAACAGTACCAGGTTCATGGCAAGAAATTCCTGACTCTGATGATGATTCTCCTGACATTACTGCAAAAGAATTAACTTGAAGAGATAAAGCATACATACCAGAAGGATCAAATGAACTAAGATGATCTAAGAAGTGAGAGTTGAGAAGGGTTTCAAAGATCTTAGAAAGAATACAAGTTAGAGCTATAGGGCGATAGTTTTAAGGATCAGAGCAGCATTCTTTTTTCGGAATAGGTTGGACATATGGCGCTTCCAACACTGAGGGAAAGTGCAGTTTGATGGGCATAGAGAACTATAAGTTGAACGAAAGGGGCAGGGTCAGCACGGAAGCATACTTGCCAAACTCGGAGAGGAATGGCCATCCGGCATCCCGCCTTTCTACCGTTCAATAGATTCAGGAGCCATGCAACCGATCAAATGGAAATTACAGGTAAAGGCATAGGACAACTGAGAGGAGAAGGAGGAGGAAGAGG
>JABUQX010113340.1:15000-17500 GCA_015478945.1 Trachelipus rathkii
CAAAGCATTTGACTGGGTAATTGGCAAGCGTCACTGCTCTCCAAGCCTCCCTCCTTTGTTGGGTTTCCTCCTTCCATTTGCTTACTTCTGTCTAGTTTTCTTTCAAATCGTTCCATATTGACTGTAGTTGATGGGGCGACAATTTTCTTCCTTCCTTGTCAAAAGTGGTGCTCTGTTATCTTTATCCCCTACTTTATTCCTACTTTTTTCGTCAACGATGCTTCTCACCTGCACATCTAACTCTATTCACACCTCATATGCAGATGACTCGACCCCCTATCATTCTTCAACTCATTTCAATTCTGCTCTCTTTTACTTCTAGAATTGCCCTCTCGTCTTAAATCTTTCCGATTCTATTCTCAGCTGATGTGGATAGAAATTCCGGGTGGGGTCGTCTCATACCTTGTGAATTCATTCTTTAAAAAACTCACTTCTTAATCTCCCTCTTAAGACACCTTCTAACTTCCTATCTCTTTCGACGGTTCTCTCGTCCTCCTTCCTGTTGACAATATAAAACATCCTTGGCCTAACATAAACAAAAAATGTCTTGGACAACCTCACTCACAACGTTGCTAAGGCGGGCCGATCAAAGAAAACTGAGTTCTGTTTTAGACTGCGAGACTTTTTTTTCCCTCTCCACAGTTACTCCAGTTATACAAGGGCCTCAACCGCCCTTGTTATGGAGTACGGCTCTCATATCTGGGGGGGCTCAGGTTTCAACCGGCTTCTGGATAGGGTCGAGTCAAAGCCAAAAAGACTTTTAAACTGTCCGTTTCTTTCTAGTTCACTTGATCCTCTATCTTTGCGGCGCGATGTTGGGTTGCTTTATCTCTTTTTCTAATGTACCGTAGCGGCAAGTGCTCGGTATCTCTTCTTATCTCTCTGCACCTCTTTATCTTCTGTTACTATAGGGTGCTTGTTATCGGCCATGAGTTTTTGTGTTGATATTAGCAACTCCAGACTAGTTCGCTGTGGTGCCTCCTTCTTTCCTGCCACTCTGTTCTGTGGAATTCTCTCTCATCTTCCTGCCAAATTTAATCTCCCTCACTTAAAGCCCGCGTCTGTGCTTCATCTGCGGATTTGCGTTTAGTTGATAGTTTTTGTTGATTAACACCTCCCTCCTTGGATAGGGCTTGCCGTGAGCGGTGGTGATGGTCTGTAAAAAACAAAAAAAAAAAAAAAAAAAAAAAAAAATTATGATATATATATATATTTAATATATATATATATATATATTATATATATACTATATTATATATATATAGTATATATATATATATATATATAATATATATATATATAATATATATATATATATAATTATATAATATATATAATATATATTATATATAAATATATATATTTATATATTCATCCACCTCCTTTCTCCAGATCTGGGGTGAGGTGTGTCACATGCACCGGAAACAGAAAAATAGTAAAAGAATATGACACAAGTCGAAAAGAAAACCCAGCTCTTTCCGTCCTTTATAACCTTTAAAGTGAGACTCGCACAGTCAGAAAATTCACCCCTAGGGTTATCACAGGAATTGACGACGGACCTTCAATTGTGGCATCTCATTAATGGTTATGGGTTCACCCCTGGGAGAAGGCCCGCAAGCATACTCCCCTCATAAAACCCGCCATTTCCACTCCTATCATGCCAACTTTTCTTTTCATGCCTCTGCCAATTCACAGTCCTCTCATTCAGGGAATTCCTTTACAGACTCAATCTACTCTTTATTCGGTCTCCCAGCACACTCACCACTATACATCCACTTGACCAACCGACTATCGTCATTCTTTCCATATGACCAAACCTTTTAGATGCACTCTCATTTATTCTCTTATTTACTCTTTTCTTCACACACTCCCTAACGCGTCCATGCCTCATTTTATTAATTTTTCTCACACCTAGACAAACGCCCATAAGATTTGTCCATCCTGAACACAATGTAGTTACATGTATGCACTAAAACGTACATTTTACATACTATTACATTAAACAGTTCGCAACATACAGTCATGCAAAACCCTAACACACTTAAGACTTAGTCCCTTTACATCCACCAATAATAGAATTGCACGAGCCACCTTTCTACCATTCACAACTTTCCTACTACACTCTGCATCACCAGTTCCCTTTTCAACCAACATAGTTTTTAAATTTTAAACTCAGACATTTGCTCCAATTGCTCACCATCTAATACATCTTCACACCGTACACCGTCATTTCTCACTACCATAACTTTACTGCTATCTAAATTTACTTTCAAACCCTTCCTTTTGCACATCCTGCCAAACCCCTCTACCATTCCTCTCAAACTTTCTTCAGATTCGCCACGCAAAACAAAATCTTCTGCATATAATAAGAAGGGCACCATCCACTCTCTTCCATTCTCCTATCATTCTAACACCTTCACCTGCCATCCCAACCTCTAATTCTTTCATAACACCATCCATATTTAAGTTGAATAACCAAGGAGACATAACACATCCCTGC
>JABUQX010113340.1:22500-25905 GCA_015478945.1 Trachelipus rathkii
ACTAATTCTGGGGTGATAAAAACGAATATGAAAAATCTTTATTAGCTTTAGTTTCTGTGATGTACAATAGGTGAAAATGTCATTTTAACGGATTAAGAGAAAACTATACATTTTAATTTCATATGCCAACAACATTGAAAGTACATTTTAAATATTGTTAATGAGAGTTGCATTCTAAGAGTTCTAAATTGTGGATAAATAACTGGCAGGTGCTTCGGTGTGAAGAGTTTCATGTGGTGGCTTCATGAAATCATTTTCTTTTGGCTTGCCTCTTCTAAGCGTGTTCAGGATCATCCCAACAAACAGACCAGCAGTAATCCACAAGCATAGCTTCATTCCAACGGCCCTGATATCTGTGTTTCATTACAGAAATATAGTGATGGAATCTTTCTCCGTGCTCATCAGGACAGCTCCACAACTAGGAGGGAAAGAGTCTAGGTGGGAGTGGAGAAAATGGATTTTAAGAGACATGCTGCATCGGGGTTCATGATATTTTTCCAGAAGTACTGTCACCAACTAAGTGTAGTTATTATCTATTTTGTCTAAGAATCCGTATAACTCCTTCCCAACTTCCTTTTCTTTCTCCTCCAAAACTCGGTCAAACGCAGGATCCTTTACAAGTTGTCGAATTTGTGGCCCATCAAAAATACCATCCTTAACCTTTGCATCACTCAATCTAGAAAATTTGTACTTAAAAGCCTTTCCTTCCTGGTTCATAGCTTTGAAAATTTTTCATGAGACCAAGCTTTATATGAAGGGGTGGAAGAAGAACATCTTCTTGGTCCACGAGAGACTCGGCAACGACATTTATCTTGCTAGAGTCAAGATTTCTTGCAGGACAGTCTGCTTCAATGTAATGTGCTTTCCTATCTCAACGGTCCCACATACATACAAAGTGTCAATACTTATTGTACCCCTGTTGCAATCCTAAAAGTATAGCTATGACTTTGAGAACTCCACAGATTTTCCACCTCTGTTCACCATATATGATTGAGTCGAGGAGGGATGAAATTGTATGCAAAAGTCTCCTTCATGTGAACTGCATGACCAACAGGAACAGAAGGAAGACGGTGTCCGTTGTTTAGTTATACAGCTTTCAAATTAAGTTTGGAGGAGCCTGTGAATAGCCTCCATTCAGTTGGATCATGGTTCAAATTCAACCATTTCATCAAGCCATTAACGTTGCAGCAAACAACCAGATTGGTTTTCCTCTCAAAAAATATAAGCAGATCCCTCTGACGTTCTCTGTACTGTGAGACCTTGACATCCCGTTGGAGAAAATTCCATTGTTCTAGTCTTGACCCTAGAAGATCTGCCTTCTCCTTTGACAAATTAAGGTATCGAATGAGATCACTCAATTCCGCTTGACTTAGTCGGTGCGGTGTATCATCGTTTGTCTCAAAATCTGAGTCATGGGATGTGGAAGGCTTGTTGGTTCTTCTACTTCCACACTGTTTTCATTTTCTACTGCAAGCTCATAATGTTGAGGTGAAATAGGAACTGGTAGACTATCTGAATGTGGAATAGGTCGAATAGCAGATGGAAGATTCGGGAAATCAACTGTTCCTCTTTTCTTCCGGGACAATCCTGCCTTTATAGGTGGAGTCAAGCAGAAGCAGCAGTCATCTGTATGGTTTGTAGGCTCCCGCCAAACCATAGGCACAGCAAAAACCATACATAGTTATTTATTTTCAGCCTTTCTCATTAGTACTAAGCTGAACAAGGGATTTTTAACATGGCAAACATGACTTACCCTGGTCCTACCTTCATATTAAAATAATGCTAATGCAGTCTTCATCAGAGGCGTCAGATTGTATTTCAGTGACGAAAATATTATTTCACAACATAATAAAAAAAATTATTCGCTATATATGCCATATATATATATATATATATATATACCTCTCTATATATATATATATATATATATATATATACTATATATATATATATATATATATATATATATATATAATGTTAGTATATTCCTAGCCTTGATAATGGGTAGACGTTAGATTCCACCTGAAACTAGTCGGTTTAATAAATAAATTTAAAATTTTTTGAAATCTTAAAGCATTATAACATATATATATATTTATATATATATATATATATATATATATATATATATATATATATATATATCTCTCTATATAGATAAAATAACTCCTTGAGTGATTCTTCACCCACCAGGTTGATCGGGCCCTCGAACGGTATGCCAAACGTAATTACTCGGGAAATACGACAGGCTAAAAAGTACGCGACAAGCCTATGAAAAGATGCTCTTCCCAGCCAGAATAGGACCGCCTATGTCAGGACAGATACCTCAGCCACACATCTCCGCTTGCACTCGGGAAAGGTAACACAGGACCTACATAAGGAGACCACTCTAGATCGGGTATAATTTGGCAGATGTAAATGCTGCGGGTAAACCATGATTTCAATTTGTGATAAAATAACTGCTTGAGTGATTCTTCACTTACCGTTGATCTGACTCACCAGAGAACGGTATACAAAGCGTGTTTTCCACTTTCGACGACAAAAGAGGCTAAAAAGATACGCGACCAACCTGCTTGAAAGAATTTTCTATTCAAGCAGTTATTTAAATTTATGTCAGGACAGGCCACCTCAGCCACGCATCTCCACTTGCACTCGGGTCAAACATGTAAGGAGACCACTCTCGATCGGAGTATAATTTGTATAGATGTAAATACAAAATTAAACCGCAGTTCAATTTGTAGATAAAATAACTCCTTGAGAGTGATTAGGGCGGGGACTCTAAATCACAGTAGTGAAAAGGAGTATTTTATCTACCCCAAGTGAACTGCGGTTTAATTGCGTGTACACGTCCTATAAAATTACCACTCAGATCTAAAATTCAGTCTCTTACATTATGGGTCCTGTGTTGCCTTTGACTCGAGTGCAGCGGAGGTGCGTGGCTGAGGTATCTGTCTGACATAGGCGGTCTTCTATTAAGACGAAACTTTCTTTCATAGGTTTAGTCGCATCTTTTTAATGTCAAATAGATAGAGGTGGTAACACGCTTGTATACAAATTCGCGAAGGGCCCAGGATCTAATCCTGGTAGGTGAAGATTCACTCAAGGAGTTATAAAAATTTATGGCGGTTCGTATTTATCTATATATATATATATATATATGTATATATATATATATACCTATATATATATATGCTCTGCTGCACTCTCCTTATAAATATATATATATATACCTATATATATATTAGTGATGACAGATATCATTTTTCCGCAACATCCGCAGGGCAAAGGGTGGATGCGGATGCGGATGTTTGATTACACATGATGCTGATGCAGTGGATGCAGATGCGGATATTTAGTATATATATATATATATATATACCTGTATATATATATAACCTATATACT
>JABUQX010113341.1:10000-17500 GCA_015478945.1 Trachelipus rathkii
CTATACATTCTGTGGTTACAGGTGGATAGGTCCCTCTTAGACGGTGGTTACTGTCGAAACACAGCCCTCAGCTGTTCCCATATTGAACTTGTGGTTACTCGTTCCCAAACTCACTTCGAGTTTCACTAGGGCTATCTGTGGTTACTAATAGCTCAACCCCTATACATTCTGTGGTTACAGGTGGATAGGTCCCTCTTAGACGGTGGTTACTGTCGAAACACAGCCCTCAGCTGTTCCCATATTGAACTTGTGGTTACTCGTTCCCAAACTCGCTTCGAGTTTCACTAGGGCTATCTGTGGTTACTAATAGCTCAACCCCTATACATTCTGTGGTTACAGGTGTATAGGTCCCTCTTAGACGGTGGTTTTACTGTCGAAACACAGCCCTCAGCTGTTCCCATATTGAACTTGTGGTTACTCGTTCCCAAACTCACTTCGAGTTTCACTAGGGCTATCTGTGGTTACTAATAGCTCAACCCCTATACATTCTGTGGTTACAGGTGGATAGGTCCCTCTTAGACGGTGGTTACTGTCGAACAAGGCCTTCAGCCTTTCCCGTATTGAACTTGTGGTTACTGGTTCCCAGGCTCACTTCGAGTCTGGATTATTATTAAACAAGGCAACAAGTTTCCCATTAACTTTAATCTGAGCTCATCTGTTGGTTTATGTCATTACGCTGTCTATTTATTCTTCCTAACAGGTTGGTTCATATGTTAATCTGTGCTTGGACCTATCACGCTTACTCCGAAGTTACCATCCACGCTCACTCAATCGATTAGGACAAATTCTATGAGGACTAGTTTATTACAAACCTACCACGCTACCGTTTTTGTGTCAATAAAGTATTATATTTGAATAAAGTCATTGTTAATAAAGATTTTTCTTATCCTGTCACCTGAAATTTGCATTGTCTATAATCTTAAAACTTACATTTGGTGGCAGTCTTGTTGTGACATTTGCACAGTAGACAATCGCACAGTAGACAATCGCACAGTATTAGCTTTGCTAGACAGGTGACAGGTAGTTAATAATAAATTTTAATAGTAAAATAACGTTAGTAATAAATTTTAATAATAAAAATAACGTTAATAATAAATTTCAATAGTAAAAACGTTAGTAATAAAATTTAATAGTAAAAATAACTTTTTTTAAATAGAAAAGTAAGGTAATAATAAATTTTTAATGGTAAACACTGTGTTAAGGAACTAAATTTAAATAAAAATTGTCAATAAATCACAAAGTTTATTAAAGAAATTTCAAAAGGAAATTACTGCTAATGATAGTAATTAAAATCATAACAACACTACAATCAAATAATGATAATGATCTTGTTAATAATCTTAACGAAAATGATATCCTTTTTAAAGCATTAGTTCATAACTACTTGAGGAAATTAAAAATTGTTCATGCGCATAAAAGAAATACGATAATTGTTTTTCTAAATGAGACTGAGCCTTTTCAAGGAAAGAAAAGAAAAAGAAAGAAAAAGAAGTTAGTTCAAATAAACAATAGTTATAGTAGTCATACTAATAATGATAATATTGAGAATAATGATTTTAATGATATTGATAATATAAAGGATAATACTATTAAAGATTATAATATTAAATAGCATAGAGATGATAATTATATTTTCTATAGTGATGATGAGAATAATAACGATAATAATATTAATGATAACCATATTATTCATAACGATTATAGACATAATGATAATGGTAAAGATGATAATGAAAGTTGCAAGATTGACACAAATATCTGTGATGAAGTTGATGATATTGATAAAAATGTTGATAATAGTATTAATTGTAGTAATAATGGCAGCGTTAATGTTAATAATGAAAACGAAATCTTTAACAATAAAGATAAATTAGTAAATAATTTTTCCTTCGTAAATTTTTACTTGGAACATTTAAGGTTGTTTAATAATAATAACAATAGTAACAGTGACGATAATATTTCCCTTAACAACAATGACAATAGTATTAACGATAAGAGCGGTAAGAATAGTAAGAATCCTGTAAATAGCTTTTCTTTTTTCAATCTTTATCTAGAATATTTAAGTAAAAAGGACAATAATATTAACAGTAACATTGATATTGATAATGATAAAGAGGAAAGTAACGTTGATATTAATAATGATGAGGAGGAAAGAAGAAGCGATGATATTAGTAACGACGGCAATATTTAATCTATAAATATCCTTTAATTCTTAATCAGGAACATTTAATGTATATTTCCCTTTATTTTGTATAGTATTGTTCACTCCCTTAAGAAGTTAAGCTGTAATGTTAAGTAATTTTTGTAAGATGATTAAAGTAATTGTAAGGTAGTAAATTCCGAGAAATTTTAGAAGTATGCAAACTGTTGTTTAATTTAATAATGAAGAATACATTTTGTAGCAGTCTTTAAAATGTTTAAAACTTATGAATTATGCCCGTACTCATTTAAAGATTTATGATGATAGTTTTTAATGATTTTGTGAATTAGGTATTTAATTTATTGTTTGCATAAAGAAAGGTTAAAGAAAGATATGAGGAAGAGATAGAGAAATCATTGAAAGATTAATTGCAGAATTGTTGTTTATCCTTTTTTGATTTGAATTTTGAGATATTAGTTAATACTGAAGATCATGAAGTAAAGTGGAATTTTAGATTTGAGTATTGAAGTTCTCTTATTAAGTTTCTTAAGTTTTGAAGTTATTAAAATGATTTTAGTAATGATGATAAAGTTTTAAAAGATGATAATTGATTTAGTTTTCTGTTGCAACAGAGGATATTATTTATATAGCAATAAGGCTATGGCAGAAGAGAGTCTGACCTACTACTCTTATTTTAGATGATTTAGATAGCTATAGGCTATGGCAGAAGAGAGTCTAACCCACTACTCTTATTTGGTTTTGCCTTGCGGTTGACATGGTCTTGTCAAACCTATTTGCCGGTTTAGTCCAAAATAGTTAGATTTCCTAGGAAACGCTATTGCAAATCCGCTGAAATAGAACTAGTATGGTGAGTAAAGCGCTTAGCTCACGCATCCTACTTCGGGGCAAGTTGATTTTTTTTGTAATTATTTTATGCTGTTGATAATGATTAAACTAATCAAAGGTTTTAGGTGAATAGTTTTTATGAAAAGAAATCCATGGTATTAAATTTTGAGAACTTTGAAATGAATAGAGTAATTTAAGTAATGAAAAGATTGAGGAATATTTTGTTGAAATCTGAAAGGAATGTTGGGAAGTTAAGATCTTATGCGAAAGATCTCGGAATAAATTTTATTAATTTTTTTTTTTTTGCTTTTTTATCCCGTTCCTGATTAAAGATTCTTGTAAATATGTAAATATAGGTTTAAGTTTTGATAAATATTTCATTGCCGAAGTTCTAATATTATCGAAGTGTAAATAATTCAAGTAGATTTAATATATTGTTTATATCAAAAATTAGTTTATAATAATCTTTTCTTTTACTAAAGAAGTTGAAATCTTAAAGAGGGGGCAGTGTAAAATTTTTACTTTTTCTCTTCCAACTTCCTTTATAAAAGAATAGATTATAGAAGTTACCCTTAAATTTAAGACTTTTAGGATAACAATTATATTATCATTTTATGTACAAATATTGACGCTCTCTTATTATTTAAGTTACCCATATAATTAAGCTTTGAGATATTTCCATAAATGATTCTATTTTATTATTTATAATTAAAACACAGTGACTTTATTTAAAATATGTTGTAAAATAATGTATATACAAATTATAAAGGAAGGAATACATTTAAATCTTTTTGAGCTTCGCAATGATAAAGATTTGGAAGACGCTTTCCTTCTCAAAATGTCTCGTATTCGAATATTGTTTTATTTCATAATTTTAAGAAATGGATAATAAAAGATTATTTGAATTAGTAAATATGTTAATATATTATAAAAACTATTATTTGATTATTTGTATGTGTTTAAAGTTAATTAATAAGCCTATATAATTTATAAAGCTTTTCTTGCGTTTTAAGGATTTGAACGTTCTCCGTCATTAAAAGAATCATTTTAATTATTCTTCATAAATAGTATTTAAAAGTTTTCTAAAGCTTTAATAAGTAATTTTAAGATATAAATAGTAGTATTTAGTCATTTTCGTTGTTCATATAAGGAATATTAATGATAAGAATAATATTAGGCGTTTAAACATTATTTTGAGTTTGTAAATACTTCCATTTTCTTTAGCCATTAAAATTAATTTAGTTACCCTTTATTTTCTAAGAAGTATGAATAATTTCGACTTGTTTCAATAAAATTAATTTCTTTAAACTATATGATTAATATTTAAGAATCATTTTAAATCGATTAGTATTTTAGTTATTCAAACTTCTCTAGGGATTATAAGAGGCACGAGATTTGATGATTTTAAGCAGCGGCTGGAGTTCTTCTCCAGACGTTCCCCGGACTACCTGTGGTTACTAGTAGTTCAACCCCTACTCATTCTGTGGTTACAGGTGATTAGGCCCCTCACTAGGTGGTGGTTACTGCCGAACAAGGCCCTCAGCCTTTCCCTACTGAACTTGTGGTTACTCGTTCCCAAGCTCACCTCGAGCTTCCCTCGGACTACCTGTGGTTACTAGTAGTTCAACCCCTATACATTCTGTGGTTACAGGTGGATAGGTCCCTCTTAGACGGTGGTTACTGTCGAAACACAGCCCTCAGCTGTTCCCATATTGAACTTGTGGTTACTCGTTCCCAAGCTCACCTCGAGCTTCCCTCGGACTACCTGTGGTTACTAGTAGTTCAACCCCTATACATTCTGTGGTTACAGGTGGATAGGTCCCTCTTAGACGGTGGTTACTGTCGAAACACAGCCCTCAGCTGTTCCCATATTGAACTTGTGGTTACTCGTTCCCAAACTCACTTCGAGTTTCACTAGGGCTATCTGTGGTTACTAATAGCTCAACCCCTATACATTCTGTGGTTACAGGTGGATAGGTCCCTCTTAGACGGTGGTTACTGTCGAAACATCAGCCGTTCCCCATATTGAACTTGTGGTTACTCGTTCCCAAACTCACTTCGAGTTTCACTAGGGCTATCTGTGGTTACTAATAGCTCAACCCCTATACATTCTGTGGTTACAGGTGTATAGGTCCCTCTTAGACGGTGGTTACTGTCGAAACACGGCCCTCAGCCGTTCCCCATATTGAACTTGTGGTTACTCGTTCCCAAACTCACTTCGAGTTTCACTAGGGCTATCTGTGGTTACTAATAGCTCAACCCCTATACATTCTGTGGTTACAGGTGGATAGGTCCCTCTTAGACGGTGGTTACTGTCGAACAAGGCCTTCAGCCTTTCCCGTATTGAACTTGTGGTTACTGGTTCCCAGGCTCACTTCGAGTCTGGATTATTATTAAACAAGGCAACAAGTTTCCCATTAACTTTAATCTGAGCTCATCTGTTGGTTTATGTCATTACGCTGTCTATTTATTCTTCCTAACAGGTTGGTTCATATGTTAATCTGTGCTTGGACCTATCACGCTTACTCCGAAGTTACCATCCACGCTCACTCAATCGATTAGGACAAATTCTATGAGGACTAGTTTATTACAAACCTACCACGCTACCGTTTTTGTGTCAATAAAGTATTATATTTGAATAAAGTCATTGTTAATAAAGATTTTTCTTATCCTGTCACCTGAAATTTGCATTGTCTATAATCTTAAAACTTACAATATATATATATTATAGGTTACTACTTTGTACGTAGTTATATTATTATTTAATGTTTTGCACCCTTGAGATGATATTTTTGTCTATTATTCTTTTTCACTCACTATTGTTGGAGCATTTTTAGAAATTTAAACTTCGATGAATTTTGGTAATTTTATTAGGTATAGTTTTGATTAAATGTTAAAAATCTTATAACTACATTAAAATATCACTATAGTATGGATGATACTAATTTTAAAACCTAGTAAACGCTTAGTATAATAGCTTTCGTCATTTTTCATGACCTTGTCAATTATCGCGTTCATAATAACTGTTACTATGAACGCGATAATTGACAAGGTCATAAAAAATTACGAAATGGAATTTTAAAATAGCCCACCATCCATACTATAGTGATATTTTAATGTAGTTATAAGATTTTTAACATTTAATCATAATTATACCTAATAAAATTACCAAAATTTATCGGAAGTTTAAATCTCTGAAAATGCTCCAATAGTGCGTAAAAAGAATAATGAACAAAATATCAAATCTCAGAATTAAATTTTGATATATGTATATGTATAACATATAGCATATAGCAATATATATATGTATATAATATATATATATATATATATAATATATATATATATATTAACATAGTTATAATCTCTCCAAGCTTTTTAGATAAAAATTTGAATTTTAAATATTTAATAATAACATATATATAAAAAAATATAGATATATATATATTTAAATGTTTAATAATAATAATATACCAACATAAAAATATATTGAATAATATATATGTAATAATATAAATGCTACGATGTCCATATATACATATAACACTGCGCACAACTATATATATATATATATACTATATATATATATATCTTACTATAAATATATATATATATATATATATATATATATATATATATATATATATATATATATATATATATATATATATATATATATATATATATATATATATATATATTGTAACTGAGTAGGTTTTTATAAATAATAAAGCATAAACCAACTAAACGTTGAAAGAATTTAGTTGACGGAAGAAGAAATTTAAAAACAAAGACAGTAGATTAACACCACAGAACACGGAAGGAAGGAAAAGTTTGCTGAAATGGCGGAGAGGTGTGATTTGATTTTAAAACGAATTTAGTAAAAGATCCCGTAGAAACGGACGAGTGAAGGTTGAGAGTTATTTTTAAAAGTGTTGATTTTAGATATTATGGTGATTTTAATTGTTGTAGACACGATTGTGAGAACTGTTTTTTTTAGAACGTAAATGAGAATTAAAGTTAGAAACAGATCGAGTGCAGGAATTTCGACTTTAACAACGGACAACTAACGGGAGGGAGTAACGGGTGCTTGGGTGTCTCGACCGGGGTTACTGAATTGATAGTGAAAGATTACTGCTTACCGGTGGGGCAAGCTGAGTGGCGCCTCCTTTCCCGAAGGGCGTTGGTTGGAGAGGGAGATGTTCCTGTTCCGCAGGAAAAATGATTACAGGAACAACTTGGATAGTTTATAGTAAGATAAAGTGCAATATTCATACTGTGATAAGTTTCATTTTAATGTATTTTCAGTGAAGTGCAATATTCATACTGTGATAGGTTTCATTTTAATGTATTGTTGGTTACCTTTTTTATATGTATTGCTATTTCTTTTATTGGCGTGTTTGTAATGTAAAATAATTGAGTAAGGAACTGATCTTAACATTTTGACATATTAATTGATATTTGTAGAAATCGATTGATTTCACGTTTTCGGATCTATTGTAATGAATTTAATG
>JABUQX010113341.1:30000-38006 GCA_015478945.1 Trachelipus rathkii
ATATATATATATAACTTTAATAATAATAATAATAACAGCAATAACAATAATAAAAAAATATTTATTATATATTATATAATATAATTAAGGCTATAATATATATATATATATATATAATATATATATATATATATATATATATATATATATATATATATATATATATATATATATGGTACATAAGTATATATATATATGTTTAAAGATAATATTGTGCATCGGTGTGCTTTTGCATATATATATATATATATATATATATATATATATATATATATATATATATATATATATATATATATATATATATATATATATATATATATATATATATATATATATGCCTATATACATATATATATATATATCTCTTCTTATATATATATGTGTGTGTCGTATATTGTGCATGGGTGTGCTTTGCATGCCTTTGCCGTATTATTATTAGCCCGGTTTCGAAATATTTATGAAAAATATGAGGAGAGTGGAAGAAAGAAAATACAATTCACGAACATATGAATGCGTAATAAAATTAAAAATACCCCCTCCCTTCACTGTTATATTAATTCAAAGCTTTGTCAACCTTCTTGTTCCAAGGCTATATATATATATATCTATATATATATATATATATATATATATATATATATATATATATATATATATATATATATATATATATCTTATTATATATATATATATATATATATACTATAAATATATATATATATATATATATATATATATATATATATATATATATATATATATAGCCCTTGTATATAACATATACTAACTGCTTTCTTAGCCTTAATAATATATGTATAATATGTATATATCTTCTTTATATACATATGCATATTGTATGTACATATAATAATATATATGTATATATTTATAAATACACATATTAACATATATACATTAATATTTATATGCATATAATAATATGAAATTGACTTTTATATGTAATAATATATAACAACAACAACAACCACTTCTTCTTTGTTTATGTCGAGAGTGATGATTTACCTTGAGAATCAGCCAAAAATCTTAAAATCATTCTTAATATATAAAATCAAAAAACTTAGTTAGCAAAAATTGATTTGAGTCTAGCTGTACTTTAGTCATTTTCAACAGAACTTATTTATATAAGACAATATTTACCAAATACCTGTTAAAATTATATATATTTTTTATGTGTTTTATAAAATTAAAATGTGTGTTAATTGTTTATATATATATATATATATATATATATATATAGTATATATATATATATATATATCTATAATATATTATATATATATATGTATAACTTAATACCTTCAATATATATATATATATATAATATTAATATATATATATATATATATATAATATATATATATATATATATATATATATATATATACTATATATATAACTAATAATATAATAATAATAATATATATAATAATAATAATAATAATAATAATATATAATTTTATATATATATATATGTATATAACAATAACTAATAATAATATATAACAATAATAATAATATATATATATATATATAACAACCTAATAATATAATACTAATAATATGTATATATATATATATATATACTTTCTGCTATATATATATATAAATTAGTGATTAGGACGATTAATCGGAATCGGCATCGGAATCGAAGGAATCGGCTGTTTTTCAGGAATCGGAATCGGAATCGCAAAATTGTACCGATTCTTTGACCGATTCTTTGGTATACAATCTGAAAATAATTTTTATTCGATCTTTATGATATTTCAAAGACAATATTTCGAAGTCTGCCGTATTGATTTTTAATTTCAGTTCTTCTTTAATTCTATTTAATTTAAGAAAACTGGATTGAGCACCGCATCTTTACTTACTTTTCACTTCTCACACAGCATCTAATATAAGTGATTGTCTTCAAAATGTTAGAATTCAATATTCCTACTAATAAAATTCATGTTATAGTAAGGTAACGCACCTAGTATGGCTGCAGGAGTTAAACAAGCAGGATTCCAGGAATTCCCTTGCATTTTACACTCTTTGACATTGGTTCTCAATGATGCCATATTTGAACAAAGAGACGTGAAGATTTCATCGACGAAATATATCCAAATGCAAACAAATCGTGTAAGTCAGTTTAATCACTCGCCTCAGTATTAATAGCGAAGGTATGAAGAATATCAAACTAGATTTAATTTACCACAGTACAGATTTATTCAGAGATGTACAAAGCCAGATGTAATAGACCATATCATATGCTTTCAAAAATTTTTGAACAAAAAACGGCTCTCATTTCATATTGCAGTGATCATTCAAAACCTGCATGCTTAGAAACAACGGAAAATTCTTGAAAAATTGCTAAAATACTTAAAAAATTTTGTTGATTATACAAATTTATTGAGCCACAAGGATTCAATGGCATCGGCAATAATCAAATATGAAAGTGATTTTCAGTTTTTCTGAAAAGAGTCAGAAAAAGGATTATTTGAGGGACTTGGGTCTACAGTATCAGCATGGAAAATTCAGTAAAAAAATAGATTCAGCATTTACTTTACTGAAAAGAATCTTGTGCTCTATCTATCTTGATCCACGCTTTAAAACTACATCCCTTGAGGATGAATATAACAATAAAAAAGTGGAAGATATTCTGAAGCAATGGATGTGCGAAGATATATGTTGTATAAGGGAAAGGAAAACAGTTTCCACTACTTAAACCAATATTCAGATTCTTCTCATTTATCAACAGAATAATGGCGAAAAAAGTGATACTGAAGATAATAGTTTAACTTCAGTTTTGAAAGCTGTTTTTGGAATTTAAAGAGAAAAGACTTTAAAAACAGCAAAGAAACTCATTCTTAAGGAAGACACATATATTGAAAAATTGAAGATGTTATAAAAGTAAGAAATCAGCCAATATAAAAATATGAAACTTATTAAAAATTCCGAAAGTCCCTTACAATGGTGGTCATCGAATAAAGGTACCTTTCAACATTTGGGTGTCCTTGCTAGAAAACCCTTTTCCATGGAAAGTGAAAGACTCTTCAACATTGGAGGATCAATTTATTCTCCTAAAAATATCGGATGCTATCAGAAGCGGGAGAAATGTTAATGTTTTTGTATTACAATTTAAGACATTCTTTGACTACAAATAATAATGATATTTTGCTTCAAGATCTTACTTTTAGTATAAAGAAGGAATTTTTTTAATGACAAAACATTTATTGTAAGATTTTTAAATATTGCTGTTATTTTTCAGTGGTTAAATAAATAAAAGGTATTAAATAATTATTTCTTTAGCAAAGATAAAAAATATAAAGAAAGAGGGGAATTCTAACATTAGTATGCTAAGGTTTACGCCTATACAAAAATTTGTTGATTTAGCAAAGTGAGATGTATATAACATATATATATATAAACCTTAACCTTCTTATATATATATATAACTAACCAACTAACCTTAACCTTACTACAACAACTTCAATGCTATACTTCTTATATATATATATATATATATATAATAACTATATATATATATATATATATATATATATATGTAACTAAATTAATAACTAGGTCCTGCTGCTATATATATATATAAATATATAAAAGGGTGGAACCGGAATCCGGAATCGGAATCGGAATCGGAATCGGCACTTTTGACTGGTATCGGTATCGGAATCGGAATCGGCTGGGAAATTTGGAACCGTCTTATAAATATATATATATATATATATATATATATATATATATATATATATATATATATATATGTAACCGTATATTCTATATCTATATATATATATATATATATATAATATTGTCCCAAACTGAGGAACCCGATCTTCAGTTGTTAGAATCCTTGTATATTTGGCATCTCAAACCGACCTAAAATGAAAATCTAAACTTTAACAGTCTTTTAATACTGGTGAGATTTTGTTTAAATCTATAACTCTTTACTACTTAATATTGTAATTAATAATTTATCTATATGATTTATTCATTTTATTTATATTATTTTTAATATTATTAATTTTTATATAATATTTTTGTTTAAAATTTTATCATTATATTGTAAGCCTTGAAAAGGGAAGAAGTATTCTTACCCGAAACTAGTCGGTAATAAATTATTTAAAATGTTTAAATTCGTTTTGGTAATACTCGCTATTACATATATATATATATATATGTTATATGCCTAACTAACTATATATATATATATATATATATAACTGCTATATATATATATATATATAAAGTTCAATAACATCGGGATTAGAACCATTTAGCAGATGATACGAAGTAAAAATGTAATTTGAACTCCCATGAGGAACTTGTCATATCAAGCTTAAATTCTGTCTGTAGAAACTGTTCCACCTTTTTAATTAAGCAAAATATCTAACATTTCCCGCTAAGAATTCCTGCGGGCAATGATTTGTTAGGGACAGTGGTGAATGATAACCGATTCTTCTTATATTAGGAGCTGCAACAGCGAGGAGTGATAGCTATTTTAAAAAAGAAAAAGAAAAAAAAGCATTCATACACATAAAAGTATATAAATTACTTTAACATTGCTATAACCGCAATAAATGTTACTATTTAAAAACACTTACGGGAAGATAAAGTGGATTTGCCCCCAAATTGAGTTGGTTCACCACATGATTCAAAAGAGATGCAACGCAATTAAATCTTTACCGTTGAGACATTCTCAAACCCAAGTAAGTTTACTACAAAGAATAACTTTCAAGGAAATTCTGGCTCGAATAAAGAGGAGGCAATTCTTCTTTCTCTTCTCCCAAGTGTTCTTTATTTGTAACCATGTAAGTGTGATAAGAGCTTGCTAGTGTTAGAAATAATATTTTGAAAGAAAAAATTTACGTGATTTTATAGCTTTATAATATTATCTATCTATCTATCTATCTATCTATCTATCTATCTATCTATCTATCTATCTATCTATCTATCTATCTATCTATCTATCTATCTATCTATCTATCTATCTATCTATCTATCTATCTATCTATCTATCTATCTATCTATCTATCTATCTATCTATCTCTATCTATCATCTCTCATCTATCTATATCTATATCTATCTATCTATCTATCTATCTATCTATCTATATCATCTATCCATCTATCTGTATCTATCTATCTATATCTATCTATCTATCCCTATCTATCTATCTATCCTATCTATCTATCTTCTATCTATCTATTCTATCTTTCTAGCTACTTTCGACAGCATCAATTGAATGTAGAGATTTTTCCTTTATCTATCTATCTATCTCTCTATATCTCTATCTATCTATCTCTATCTATCTATCTATCTCTCTTATATAATAATGATATATATATATATATATATATATATATATATATATATATATATATATATATATATATATATATATATATATCTTCTACTTTATATCTTCCTCTACCTATCTTTTACGGTCTTTAAATATATATCATGTGTATACTACACCATATAACCCTTCATCAAATGGTATTGTTGAGCGAGTCAACCGAACATTATTACAATATTTACGTGTTTCTTTACAAAACCCAGCAGAATGGGACTCCCTTTTACCTCATGTAATCTTAACTTAACGTTAAAAACTCAATTTTTAAATTTCTGTTTTAAATATATATATATATATATATATATAACTATATAACATATATATACATATATATATATATATATATATATATATATATATATATATATATAGCACTCTGCTGCTGCTGCTGCTATAATATATATATATGAGAGATGTGACGATATAATATGAAAACAGTATCCTTATTAAATATTCTATAAGCTATCATCCAATTATTACAAAAGCTCAAAGTTTTAATAGCTTTGATTTTGGATTGCAACTTAAAACATTTAATTGGCTTAACACTGTCGGCGGACTATTATTTTTTTTATTAATTCAGCGATTTATATAAATGCAATAAATTTATATCGAAAGTACAAATTGGATTAAACAATTATTTAAATATTCATTTGGAAATGTAGTGTATTTTGAAAATTAGTTAAATGGTACTACGGATATATCTAGAATAGTGTTAGTAATATTATTAATCTGGGTAGTAGTAGCTTGCAGCAGTTAAAATAGTTTTTTATTGTATTATTGTGTAGTGTTAGTATTATTGGTAGTTATTGTAGGAGGAGTAACATCAACAGTGGCAGAAGAAGTAATTGTAATTAAAGTAGCTGTAATAATAATTTTAAGATGTTTAGTAAGAAATAGTAGCAGCAGAAGAAGATGTTTAATTGGTAGTGGTAGTAATGGTTGTATTATGAATCGAATCACCAATGATGAATTAAGAATTAGACACTAGGAATTACGACCCATAGTTAATAAAAAATTTTGTAACAGAAGAACGATTCGTAGAAAAATATTTAAAAAATGTACATTAAGGAAACTTTATAACTGGAAACTGTAGATGAACTTCGAGAGTTTCGGTCGGCAAAAAAACGAAAAAGGTGTGGAAAATACAGAGAAAAAAAAATATCATTCAATTTTTCCTTTGCCCTTGAAATACAAACACAAATCCTATGAAAAGCAATTTCCATTTTAAAATTCAGTTTCGAACCGAGTTCCGGAATCAAATTCATGGAAGAATATTCTTTTTTTTCTTTCTTTCGTTAATAAAGAGTTTATAAAATTGAAATTTGTTAAACATAAAAATTCATTTCGATTTTAGAGTAAAATAAAAATGTTAAATTAGGTTATTTTTTTTTTAACTTTATTTTAGCAGACTTCCTGTTACTCTCTCTCTCTCTCTCTCTCTCTCTCTCTCTCTCTCTCTCTCTCTCTCTCTCTCTCTCTCTCTCTCTCTCTCTCTCTCTCTCTCGCCCACTCCCTCTCTCTCTCATCGAGGATATAATAATGGATAATTTCTTAATAAACCTAAAAGAATATATGTAATCTTTCACTGAAAATTATACACATATAAATTGATTAAAAGTTAACAATCATCTGCAACTTCTCAAAGACATTTTCTCGTAAAATAACTTTAGAAATCAATTCTTGAACCAAATTCTGATACAAAGGGTTCCATTCCAATTAAGGAATCGGAATCGAGTTCCGGTTCCGTCAAGATCTCGGTTGAAATCCTTGATGAGGAATCAGTTTTCACTGCACTGTTTCGATTATTTTTCTTAAGCGATAGAATGTGGATAATAATAATAATAATAATAATAATAATAGTAATAATAATAATAATAATAATAAAAATAATAATAATAATAATATACTAGTAATATATATATAAATATGTCTAATAATAATAATAATAATAATAATAATAATAATAATAATAATAATAATAATAATAATAATAATAATAATAATAATAATAATAATAATAATAATAATAATAATAAAATATTAATAATAATAATAATAATAATAATAATAATAATAATAATAATAATAATAATAATACTAATAATGTAATAATAATAATAATAATAATAATAATAATAATAATAATAATAATAATAATAATGATGATAATGATAATGATAATAATAATAATAATAATAATAATAATAATAATAATAAATATAATAAATAATAATAATAATAATAATAATAATAATAATAATAATAATAATAATAATAAAAATAACATTAATAATAATAATAATAATAATAATAATAATAATAATAATCATAAATAATATAATAATATAATAATAATAATAATAATAATAATAATAATAATAATAATAATAATAATAATAATAATAATAATAATAATAATAATAGACTAATATTAAAATTAAAAATAATAATAATAATAATAATAATAATAATAATAATAATAATAATAATAATAATAATAATAATACTTATTATTTTATTATTAAATGTATATATCTCTATATATACCATATAATACAATATTATTATTATTAATATGTGTGTGTGTGTGTGTGTGTGTATGTGTAATGTGTCAATATATTAATAATA
>JABUQX010113342.1:0-2500 GCA_015478945.1 Trachelipus rathkii
CCCAAAACAAATGATAAAAAATCCTCTCTAAAGTAAACGGGTATCAACCTCCATTTCACCACATCGCGTTAAACCTTTACAAAAACAAGTGAAAACTGTTTCTCTTGGAAATAATCCGTTTGTTTTATCAGCTATACTGAAAAAAAGTTGGTTTTATTAACTTCTTCCACTATTTTCCTTTGTATATGCTGACTAAATGACTGTATGAATTTCATTCTGTTATCATCGGACTCCGTATACATTGAATTTTTGACGATAGAAGTAAGGTGGTTCTCAACAACCTGGTCACCTCCATTTTGCTCGAAACCTAAAGAAGGCTTCCAAAATTCCCGTCATTTCAGCCCTGGAGCTTGAAATTCAATTTGACCAGAGTCCACTCGAGCCCCTTAATGCAAGACCTTGCTGGCCACATAAACGTATAGTTTTAATTATTGGTACAAGTTTTTCTCTATTTTTTTCCTTCACAATTTTTTATTTTTGAGTGTCCAGTTGTTTTGTTCTAGCTTTCGATTTTTTTCTGATAAGAGCTTTTCATATTTAATCCTTCGGCTGTAACTGCGCTTATATTTCATTTTTTATTTAAATTGAATGATAAAAGAAAACTGCAACACTTCTAAGTAAGTCCAAAACACGTCACCGGTCACACAGTCACAAGACACGACAACCGTCTTTCACTAATTGAAAATGACTGATTGAAAAGAAGGGGAATCCAATCACATGACGTCGGAACTCGCAAGATACTCAATTGCATCATGGTTCCGGACTTACGGTATATGAGTTTCAGAAGCTAAATATATTTGAAAATTTAAATAATCAAATAGTTACAAAGATACTGTTATTTCTCTTTTTATTTAAATGATTCGTTTTATTAAAAAATGAATATAATTTTATCGAAAATGCTTAAAAATTTAAAAAAAGCTTTAGCAAGATCTTAAATCAGTTAACTGCAAAATGCTGGCTAGCATTCTGGCGACACCGTTAACAGATCATACAGACCGAGAATAATAGCCAGAGTCACATGCGAAAACATGCCTATGCCTTACAAAACTTCCCTATCTTAGTTTTACCCCATATATATCAGGGGCGTAGCCAGGGGGGCTGCAGCCCCCCTTCCCCGAAATTATCGACAGTGCAATTTTTTTCAGCAGAAAACAAACTATACACGCAAAGGCTATATTATATATATATATATATATATATATATATATATATATATATATATATATATATATATATATATATATATATATATATATATATGTGTGTGTGTGTAGTTTGTTTTCTGCTGAAAAAATTGCACTGTCGATAATTTCGGGGGGGGGGCTGCAGCCCCCCCCCTGGCTACGCCCCTGATATATATATGGGGTAAAACGGTAAAACTAAGATAGGGAAGTTTTGTAAGGCATATGCATGAATGTCATAGTATGTATATATCTATGTACGAGGCAAACTTGCAAGCTTCCTGTATACACAAATAAAATTCGTTGGTGAACCTACTTCAAATCTAAAAAACTGTTAACTGCGTGGAAAGAAATGCTAGGCACTTTCCCCCCCCTTCAGGGAGGAAAATGCCAAGCGTTTGAATCTGATTGGTGGAGGAGTCCAACGAGGGCCCAAAGCCAGATTGATTCGGGAGTGTTGTTAGGACTTCGAAACGAAGAGGTCAGTTTAGAATAGGTGTCTGTGCCCAATATTAACATTGCTATAATTACGATTATTTAAAGTTAATTTATAGCTGATTTATTGTGCCTATTATCATCCTATTCATTTACCAAATTTCCATTGTCAAATGTCAATATTATTTACTTGATTAATAAACGCTAAATTGACAGTTATCTCATTTCAACCACAGATTTAATTGATTACATCTCATTAATTATCAGATGCCTTGTTAATCTTGGCCTATATATATATATATATATATATATATATATATATATATATATATATATATATATATATATATATATATTATAATAACTATATATATATATATATATAATATATATATATATATATAGGGGTTGGAAAAAAAACCATGTTTTTTTTTTAAAAAAAAACGCGTTTTTTTTTTTTTAAATAAACCAAATAATCCAATGTTTTTTTTGTTTTTTTTTGGGTTTTTATGCTATTTTGATGGTTTTAATGTGGTTTTTATTGGTTTAATAGATTTTAAAGGCAAAATCACTACTGGAAACTGTTATATACACATATATATGTGCTAACACATATTTTAAATTCCTTAATAAATTTCTTTTGATTTCTTAATTAAATATTTCAAATTTCTTGAATAACGTAAACTGTATACAAATGTATTATTATTGTTTTGAAGTTTTTACATAAAACTCAATAAGTAAAAAATAAGAGGGTATATTATAATATACAAACTCTATCTGAAAAAAAAGGTTATACTTTATTATTTCACCAAAAAAAAAAAAAAAAAATATGCATAAAGAAAAGTTTATTCAAATTAACCTTAATAATATACAAATGAATTCTT
>JABUQX010113342.1:10000-17246 GCA_015478945.1 Trachelipus rathkii
GCGCCTTCTTAGACCTGATCTAGGTAGAAAAAAGCATTTTTTGTAATCAAAAAAAAAAAAAAAGGAAGAAAAATTTTAATTTTAAATCATCATAATAAGAGTTATAATAATAAATAATTTTTGAAAATCTTTTTAATAAGTAATTATGATAATAATTATAATAATAAAAAAAAAAATTAATTATAAAATTCAATTTTTTTATTTATAAATACTAATAAAAAATTTTTAAGAATCATAATTTTAAAGAAATAACATTACCATTTTTGACTGATACTTTTGATTATTTTTTTTTAATATTTTTTTTATTTAAAAATAAAAAAATTAAAAATAAATTAATAAAAAATATTTAATTAAATTATCATTTAGATAATTATATAATAATAATGAATTATTAATAAATAGAAAAAAACAAATAAATTGTCATAAAAAAAAGTAATGAACATTTATAAAATTAATTTTTTTTTTAATTAATATAATAAAAATAAAATAATAATAATAATAATAATAATAATAATAATAATAATAATAAAAATAATGATAACAATAATAATTAATAAATACTAATAAAATAAGAATATAATACATATATTAATAAATGAACACAGATTTTAAGGAAATTATATTAATAACTGCATAATAGATTTTAATAAAATAATATTTATATTATACAAATTAATCTTTTATTAACAAAAATATTAACAATAAGAATTAAATAAAAATTATTAATAATAATCATAAGAAAATAACCCAAATTAATAATAATTATAATTACAATTAAATAAATGGTCTAATTTTGAAAAGTAAAAATAAATATTAAATATTAATCTATATTTAATATATTAAAAAAAAGAATATTTTAAATTATAATTTAAAAGAGTTAGTGAGAGGGATAAAAGTTAATAAGACGATAATAATATGCAATTTCTATTTTGAGAAGAGAGTTGAGAGAATATTTTTTTGTATGTAAAAAATGTAGATAGTAAGAAAAATATTGATAATAATAATCATAAAAAAATATTTTAAAATAAAAATAGATATTAACAAAAATATATTAATCAATAATATAATTTTTTTTTAATGGGAAGTAATAAGAAAATTTTGAAAATTTTGATAATAATAGTAAACATCAATAATAATAATTTACAATCTTTGAAAGTATTCATTCAATAGGAATTGATTAGATAGATAATAATTAAGAATTCAAGTTACGAACATAATAAATAACACAAACTATAAATATTAATAGTAGTTAATAAAATTATTATTATGATTTTTTTTTTTTTTGATTTTCTTTGCACTTCCTTTGCCGCGCTGATATGAATGGTATAGTTTTAAGAGGCTAGCCTGTTAAGCGCATTCTCTTTTTAACCAACCACCTTTTCCTCCCATTTTCACTGGTAGATTTTTTCGAGCTACACTTTATCGTAATTTATTATTAGTTGCACAATTTGTTTTCCATTCTTTACCGGCTGTATCGGAGCGGTATTTTAGAGGCTAAACCTTTAGCCCGATGCATAGGATTTTTAAAACGAAAAGCACCATCGAAAGACACAGCCACTTTTTCTAATATTTCACCATTTTTTAACATAGCCTTAAAACTCGGCATGCATCAATTATGTTTTGTTTATTTGGATATATTTATTTTTAAATTTTTTTATTGATGTTTCATAATTTTTTAAAAAAAAGATGATTTTTTTTATTAATCTTTTTATTATTGCTTCACGCCTTGGGGTCACTTATTTTATGTAGTTTGAGTTTAATTTTATTTTTCACACAACGGCGTGGGGGTGTATAGGGATTAAAATTTCCCGGATAGATTCCTACTTCTGATATAGATGCGAAATAAACACGCTGTGCTTACAAGAGCTTGAATTATTTTATCCTACAAAAAAAAATAGGAGAAAAGTGGCGCGTCCCTTGCCATTCCTGGCATTACACCAACGCCATTATTAATTTCGGTAGAAGAGCGATAGGTGAAGTTCGCATTACGGTACGTGACATATTCTTTATTCTTAACTTGCACTTGCACATTCATTTTATATTTAACCGGAGAATACGGTAGGCTTCTCCAAACATACTGCCACAAAATCACTGGCAATTCATTTTCAAATTTATACCGATTGCCACATTCATCATTAAATAAAAAGACCATCACATGATAGTAAGTGATGCCAGTCTTAACTTCTCCGTCCGGAGATATTTTATGTGACGAAGGAAACGTCACCCAATCATAAATGCAATTAGGAAGCGTTTCGAAGACTAGTTTAGTCTCATCAGTCTCCTTTCAACTTCCGAGCCAAACCAATGCCGCTCAAACCTCATAGTACAATAAGGGAAAGGCCCCTAACTGCTCTTCTCATTCCTATAGGAAGACTTCCATACATTCAAGGTCCACCTGACGACTACAATTTTTACGAATGTAACTCCAATTACCAAAATAAACGAAGAGCCAAGACAATCTTCAACCATTTTTCCAATCATGATGATTCCTCCCGAGAGTGGAGAATTTCCCAACCATTAAATAGTTATTGCACCGGTGATCGCCCGAGAGCTCACCAGCAATATCTTCACCAGGCTCACCGACAAGGTCAAGCCCCAAACTACCACGACTATGGAGGAAAACGAAGAGCACCTGACGCTCTCATGCCTCCCCAATTGAGAAATTTTGAGAACTCCTTTGACAATTCGGAAGTCACAGGATCCTTTTTAGAAAAGAGTGACCAGAGCAAGTCCAATTCTGACTCCCTCCAACGAACCAGTGATTTCCCTAGTGTTTCTCAACTAATGTTTTCTCCTCCACCTCCTTCCTCCTTTGATAATTGTATTAAAAATTGCAACGACTCACCCTCCGAGTCTAGTGATAAAGTGAAAGAAAAGTTTAATAAAAATTTAATTAATAAAGTGAAAGAAAATTCTAATTATGATTTCGATAACGTAAAAATAAAGAAGCAAAATATTTCATTTTTAAAATTAGGCAATTTTAATAAAAAAGAACACACCCTAAGAGATGATAAGAATTCTCAAATACACTCTACGTTAGGTACACTAAATATAAAGAATTTTGTTCCGGATAATACCAATATCCGTTGTACCAATGTTAACATTGGTACTAACTTACTTAGCTTGCAAAACACCTTTAGTACAACACAGGTGAATGGGCTAAAACCCAATAGTGAAAATTATGTAAATAAATGTGATAACGGTGATGGCACCCACATTTATCCATCTACAAGTTTTGATAGTTGGGCTAATGACCGATTAGCCCAACACGAAAATGTTAAAAAAATTATTGGGGGAAATAATATAATTAATTTTAAGGAAAAACAGAGGGTTAACACTAATCCTAACACTTGTTCTGATACAAAAAACACAGGTGTAATAAATGATGTAGATTATGATTTTAAAGAAAAACAGAGGGTTAACACTAATCCTAACACTTGTTCTAATACAAAAAACACATGTATTTTAAATAATGTTTTTCCTACACCATCTCCTCTCCCCCATTCAGTAGATAGTATTCCTACTATGCTTACCATACCTCCGCAACCTATACCTAACATCCTACCTACTCCTAACCCTATACCTAACATCCTACCTACTCCTAACCTTATACCTAACATCCTACCTACTCCTACCAATATGGCTAATCCTATGCCTAACACCCTACCTACTCCTAACCTTATACCTAACATCCTACCTACTCCTACCAATTTGCCTAAACCTATGCCTAACACTCTAAATACTCCTACTACTAGTCCTAACACTGTATTTACTACCATACCTACTCCTACCACTATAACTAACGCCATGTTTACTACTATACCTACTCCTACCACTATGCCTAACGCTATGTTTACTACTATAGCTACTCCTACCACTATGCCCAACGCTATGTTCGCTACAGCTTCCAAAATGCTTTACCTACGCCTAACAGCTTCCAAAATGCTTTACCTACGCCTAACAATTACCAAAGTACTATACCTAACCATTTTGAAAATCCTATACCTAACCATTTTGGAACTACTATGCCTAACCATATACCTATGCCTACCCATTTCCAAAGTATTATGCCTAACCCTCAACCTATGCCTAACATTAGTAGTTATACAACGAATCCTAACAATCCTACGCCTACTGCTGACCTACTAAATCTTTTGGATCCTATTAATATACCTAAGGAACCTATGCACCCGGTGCAGGATACAATAACTTCCGATTCTATGCTTACTGCAGATCTACTTAACTTTTTCGATCCTTATACTGTCTCTACTACACACTCTACTTCGGTGACAGACAGCATGAATTTTTCTAACCCTATGGATCCTTTAGCAACCTCTCTTGCTACAATGCATGAAAGAACTAATCCAAATGATACGATTAATTTACTAACAGCATCCGCTAAACCAGTGTCAAATAGCGCACTCCTTTCGAACTTGATGCAAAAACCGGCATCCGCGATTGTAACGAACGATGATAAAATTACTCCAAATTATAATATGCCCCCAACTCCGGTAACGAACTTAAACTCTGTCCATGAGATACCATTCCTCCTTACTCCTCCTCCTCCTCCTGCTTCCCCTCCTCCTCCTCCTCCTACTACTACTGCTACCACTATTACTAGTCCTTCCTATCAAAGTTCTCAACCTCTACTAATTCCATCTCAAGATATTACTTTATCTTCCGCTTTTACTAATGATAGCCAAATCCTATTAAATAATGCCCACAAAGCAAATCCGCTAATAGGACCCGCGTATATTTTAAAAGCGAATATAAATTACAAAAACTATATATTAGAAGACAGAGAACTGATTTTAGATTCAGGTAGTAACAGTAGCCTCTGCCGGTACTCTTTCATTTGCGAAATGGAAGAGACATTTAACATAAACATACCATTAAAACCCACAGAAATTACACTACGTTCTATCACGGGTTCAGAATTTTACCAAATGGGTACAATTATTTTTGACTTGACTTTACACGGGGAAACCATACCAGTTAACTTTATAGTCATATGTGACAATCTTTGTGGTTTTAGTACACCTTTCTTACTAGGTACAAATTTCCTAAATAACCCAAGAATAAACTTACAAACACAACAAAATACAATTGAAGTAACAACAAATAACCTTACTATCCCCATACCACTTACCCACCAATACCCTACCAAAAAGAAATCCCCCAGCATACATGCTAAACATACAGAAGTAAACCATACAGAGACTATGCCCCTCTACTCCGACGACATTTCTACTCCTAACAATCTTTTAATTGATACTGACGTTTCCTATAATTTATCTACTTTAGAAGACACAGAAATAGCTCCTTATTCTAAATACACTCTTTCTGTTAAAGCTTCTTCCCCCGCTCATACTTCTCCTCCTGACAATTTTATTCTGTCCACAGAGAACACTTACATCAGCAACTTTCTTTTTGCTGGTAGTGTACTAAGTTCGGCCTCCGACGGCCAAGTCCTCTTGGACATAATAAATATGAGCGCTTCTTCCCAATTCCTTCCTCAAAATACCGTCCTAACCAGGGCTAATCCTATTATAGTTCTTGACGAACCCCTCCAAACGTCCAATGTAAATTTGGCAACTTCTTCCAAAGGTTTAACTCCAACTCAGCTTAGAAATACTTTCAAAAAACTCGTCCAGGAATCTTTCAAAAATAATGAAGATTGCTGTACTACATTACAAGATCCAGATCAGTTAGAAAACTTAATTGATCTGTTGATGACTTACAGAGATGTAATAGCCTTAGAAGATGATGAAGTCCCCATTTGTCCGTTAACTAAATTTTCCATACAACTTAAAGAAAACGCTCCAAAGGTACTGTACCGCCCACAGTACCGCCTCCCCCATAAATACTTGACCCAGATAGACGATTGGGTCAAGTCCGCCCAACAAAAAGGGTACATCCGTCCAATCAGTAGTCCCCATTCGAGCCCTCTGCTCGTCATTCCAAAGAAAAACTCTTCAACTCCAAGAATTGTGGCCGATTACAGGCACATTAACGCACATACGGTGTTAGACCGCTTCCCCCTGCCTTGTATTGCTGACATCCTCTCTACGCTGGGAAAATCCAAAATTTTCAGCAGTCTCGATCTTCTCGACGCTTACCATTGTCTGGAAATCGAGGAAGAGACACAACCGCTGCTAGCCTTCCGCACTCCGCGAGGTCAGTATGCACCTACAAGACTCAATTTTGGTTTGTCCAATGCACCCCCAGTGTTCGCAAGGACAATGGAAATGGTGTTGTCTCACCTCCTAGGTGACGCATGCAGAGTCTTCTTGGACGATGTCTTAATACTTGGGGAAACATTAAAAGAACATTTCGGTAACTTAGAAAAGGTTTTCCAATCTTTTAGAAAGAATAAGATGAAGATCAAACTTGCTAAATGTAAGTTTCTCCGAAACAGCCTCCTTTTTCTGGGTTTTAAAATTTCCCAAGACGGAATCTCACCTGACCCCATAAAACTCCAGACTCTTACTACATTCAAACCTCCTACTAACGTAGCAGAAACCAGATCTTTGCTTGGTTTCCTGAACTACTTTAATCACTTGATCGACTCCTACTCCGTCCTTGCCAAACCTATAACAAAATTACTACAAAAGAATGCAACATTTTTCTGGGGACCGGAGCAACAAAGAGCTTTTCTTATCTTAAAAGATAAGTTATTACTCCAACCCCAATTAAGATTCCCTGATTACTCCAAGGAATTTTATATCAACACCGATGCCTCTAACCTAGGGCTCGGTGCTGTCCTATACCAATTAGACGAGAATGGAAAAGAGAAGCCGCTCTCTTTTATTTCCAGAGCACTAAACAAATCCGAAGCTAACTATAAAACTATCGAGCAAGAAGCATTGGCTATAGTTTTTGCGTTGCAAAAATTTAAGAATACCGTATTCGGTTATCCGCTTACAATTATTACGGATAACCAACCATTGATTCACCTCATACGTCATAAACAACTTACAGGACGTTTAGAAAGATGGAATTTATTCATAGCCCACTTTAATCCAACGATTATTTACAAACAAGGCAAACTTAATATTATTCCGGACTATTTAAGTAGAAATCCTCCTCCTCCTTGTTCTTATTCTTTTGCACAAAATACCGTACTTCTTACTGGAACTATCCCTTTGACTAAAGAAAATATTGTAAATGAACAAAAGACATGTAAACGCCTTAAAACCCTTTATGAGAATATGCGAAACCCATCATTTCTCATAACAAACCTCTT
>JABUQX010113343.1:0-2500 GCA_015478945.1 Trachelipus rathkii
TATATCCATATATATATATATATATATATTATATTATAATATTATATACTATATAATAATGTTCGAATTGCTTCCCCATGAGATAAGCCCATCACGGTGTCACTGATATATATATATATATATATATATATATATATAATATATATATATATAATATATATATATATATATACATTTATTATTATAATATATATTATAATATTATACTTATGATATATCAATAACTACTAAATATACTAATTATATATATATATATTATATATATGGTTGTAGTGTCTGCTTATTTCGTGGCGTACATAAATAAGTTTGCCTTGGATTTTTATTTGTTTAATAACACAATTATTATATACACAAAATCAAATGTAATTTTTTCATTTAGTTAACCATCAAGGTTTTCTACGTCACTGAGTTTCTAATGAGAAAGAGAGAGGAAGGAAGAGAAAGAGAGGGAATAAATAATTGCAGTAAAGATTTCAAAGGCAATATCTTTCACATTCAACCAAACTTTGCACTTATCAGTTCGGTACTCATATATATATATATATATAATATATATATATATATATTTATATATCATATTATATATAATATATATATATAAATAATACATATATATAGTATATATATACTATATAATATAATATATATATTATATATATATATATATATATATTTAACACGCTACTAAAGCTTTCCTTTTTTTAATAATCTGGTATTACCTTTTCTAGTCATCTTTCAAGGAAGGATCAGACTTTTTCTCTCACAAAACAATATAATACTAAGTTACGTTATGTGTTTATGGTGGCCTACTTGATAAATTTCTATGACACCACCCGCTATTTGCTTGCCCCTCCATAAAAAGCGGATTGGAATGGTCTTTTTATGGAGTTAAGGCATCGCACATCTGGAGTTATTTTACCCGCACAGACTGCACCCGTTTTTGAGAGTGTAGAGTCCTAAAAGGTTGTGTGAATTTGGGAGACGGCAATTTTGAATTTATTTTAAATTGATGTAGTTCTCGAGAAGAAAGTGTTAAGGATCTTTTAGGAATATACTTGAGTGTGATATCAAAAGTATAGGTAAAAATATGGTGAGGTTGGAGGAGGAATTTTGGTTGAAACATACTTGAGTAATAAGGAATAAAAGTATTAATTGACGTAGATCAAGGTGCTTTTAATATTGAAATAAAAAGAATTTTTTGGCAGATAGATAGATAGATAAATAGATAGATAGATAGATGATAGATAGATAGATAGATAGATAGGATAGATAGATAGATAGATAAGAGAGATAGATAGATAGATAGATAGATAGATAGATAGATAGATAGATAGATAATGAAAAAATATATATTTTGACAATAATTAAGATCTTTTGACAAAATTTTAAATCAACTGGTGTGAAGCAACTAAATGGCGCAACATAATTCTTTTGAAAGCGTAATCAATTTGAAATTTTTATACACTACAAACGTGGCAAAAGTATTTGTAGAAGAACCTGGAATTTGGATGAGAACGTCTTCGTCAAAACCCATTGAAGAGAGTCTCTTATTATTTATCAGCCTGCCTCGGGAGTGGGCAAACCCGTCTATCTGTTTCAAATTTATAATCTTACACCAAGAAAAGAGCTGGTATTATGAATGGCTCAATGCAAAATAATAGTTGTATATAATATATTTTGGGAATAGCATAAATAATAATTAATAATAATAATAATAATCAATAATAATTAATCAATAAATAATAAGAATTAAAAATCAAGATGATAATTATAAATTAAAGGTAAAACAATAACTAATTAGTAATACTAATACCACAACAATAATAATTACAATAACAATAAACTAATAATATAACTAATAATAATAATAATTAATAATAATAATAATAATAATAATAATAAATAATAATAATAATAATAATAATAATAATAATAATAATAATAAAATAATAATATAACAATAATAAAAACTATAATAATAATAAAAATCGATTAATCAATAATGATAATAATAGTAATTAATAATAAGTATAAATTAATAATAATAATGAATAATAATAATAATAATAAATAATAATAATAATAATATAATACTCAATAATAATAATAATACATAATAGTAATAATAGTAATCTGATAATGAATAGTTGGATTAATATTGATAACGATAGTAATGAAAATAATATACAGTAATAGTGAAATATGAAGAAATTAAAGATATTATCTTGAAATAATGTGATGAAAAAAATGATTAAAAATGGAAAAAGAAAGTAATAGAAATTACAGTGATTTAGGTTTATATATATAGTATATATATTATATATATTATATATATATATATATATTTATACATTATAATATATCTATAATTATATATATATATATTACTATATATAATATAGTATAATATATATATATATATAATATAATATTAACTATAAACCAGCGCCCGATAGCTGCATGATAACAGCATGCCAAGCAAGCGAGGAGTCTCGAGGTT
>JABUQX010113343.1:7500-30926 GCA_015478945.1 Trachelipus rathkii
ATCTCTCATCTCTCATCTCTCATCTCTCATCTCTCATCTCTCATCTCTCATCTCTCATCTCTCATCTCTCATCTCTCATCTCTCATCTCTCATCTCTCATCTCTCATCTCTCATCTCTCATCTCTCATCTCTCATCTCTCATCTCTCATCTCTCATCTCTCATCTCTCATCTCTCATCTCTCATCTCTCATCTCTCATCTCTCATCTCTCATCTCTCATCTCTCATCTCTCATCTCTCATCTCTCATCTCTCATCTCTCATCTCTCATCTCTCATCTCTCATCTCTCATCTCTCATCTCTCATCTCTCATCTCTCATCTCTCATCTCTCATCTCTCATCTCTCATCTCTCATCTCTCATCTCTCATCTCTCATCTCTCATCTCTCATCTCTCATCTCTCATCTCTCATCTCTCATCTCTCATCTCTCATCTCTCATCTCTCATCTCTCATCTCTCATCTCTCATCTCTCATCTCTCATCTCTCATCTCTCATCTCTCATCTCTCATCTCTCATCTCTCATCTCTCATCTCTCATCTCTCATCTCTCATCTCTCATCTCTCATCTCTCATCTCTCATCTCTCATCTCTCATCTCTCATCTCTCATCTCTCATCTCTCATCTCTCATCTCTCATCTCTCATCTCTCATCTCTCATCTCTCATCTCTCATCTCTCATCTCTCATCTCTCATCTCTCATCTCTCATCTCTCATCTCTCATCTCTCATCTCTCATCTCTCATCTCTCATCTCTCATCTCTCATCTCTCGGCTCTCGGCTCTCCTCTCGCAGTTGCTCTCGGCTCTCGGCTCTCGGCTCTCGGCTCTCATCTCTCGTTTCTCGTCTCTCGTTTCTCGTCTCTCGTCTCACGTTTCTCGTCTCTCGTCTCTCGTCTCTCATCTCTCCTCTCTCATCTCTCATCTCTCATCTCTCATCTCTCATCTCTCATCTCTCATCTCTCATCTCTCATCTCTCATCTCTCATCTCTCATCTCTCATCTCTCATCTCTCATCTCTCATCTCTCATCTCTCATCTCTCATCTCTCATCTCTCATCTCTCATCTCTCATCTCTCATCTCTCATCTCTCATCTCTCATCTCTCATCTCTCATCTCTCATCTCTCATCTCTCATCTCTCATCTCTCATCTCTCATCTCTCATCTCTCATCTCTCATCTCTCATCTCTCATCTCTCATCTCTCATCTCTCATCTCTCATCTCTCATCTCTCATCTCTCATCTCTCATCTCTCATCTCTCATCTCTCATCTCTCATCTCTCATCTCTCATCTCTCATCTCTCATCTCTCATCTCTCATCTCTCATCTCTCATCTCTCATCTCTCATCTCTCATCTCTCATCTCTCATCTCTCATCTCTCATCTCTCATCTCTCATCTCTCATCTCTCATCTCTCATCTCTCATCTCTCATCTCTCATCTCTCATCTCTCATCTCTCATCTCTCATCTCTCATCTCTCATCTCTCATCTCTCATCTCTCATCTCTCATCTCTCATCTCTCATCTCTCATCTCTCATCTCTCATCTCTCATCTCTCATCTCTCATCTCTCATCTCTCATCTCTCATCTCTCATCTCTCATTTCTCATCTCTCATCTCACATCTCTCTTCTCACATGAATCATCACCTTTATAAAAAGGGATTCTTAGACTCTCATCCCTAGCTATGGACTCTATACAATCGTCAGATCTCTCAAAAAATCTCTCTCAATCATCTACAATCACATCTCTCATCTACTCTCTCATCTCAATCCATCTCTCAGCGTCTCTCCTCTCTCTCTCTTCTCTCTCTCTCTCTCTCTCTCGATCACCAAAATTCATTATTATTTATAAAAATTTATTTATACTCAAATCATCATCAATCACATGTCTCAAGTCTCTCATCTCTCTCTCTCTCAATCAATCATCTCATCAAATCCACCCTGTTGTAATCATCGTCGACCATCTCACACTCATATCAATGAAAAAAAATCAACTCTCATTTCTATACCTCGTCTTACCCTTCTCCCGGTCTCCTCGCCTTCCTTCGTCTCAAATGCCTTCCATCAGGTTCCTTTTGCCATCCAACCTTTCCTTCTGCGTTTTTTTTTTTTTTTTTTTTTTTGGTGACTCTCCGTCTCCCTTATTTTCCGACTCGCAGTTTATCTCTCTCAATCTATCCGACCTCGTATCTCTATTTTTCCTTCTACGAATCCAGACCCCTAGACGTTCCATCGTGCAAGTATTTCGCGCACTCGATTTCCTCTCCCCCACTCCCCCCCTCTCCTCTCTCTCGCAACTCTTTACATTCCGGCCTTTCCCTCTGTTGATATCAGCCCTGATGTCTCCGCACCGTACTTCCGTCACGATAGGCCTATTTTGCCTTTTCCCACACCACCCTTGCCCACCTCTGCCCCCTGCCTCCCCAAACAAAACACCCCCCACCCCACCACCCTTGGTTATCAATTTGGTTATAATTTCCCCACCCACTGGTTTTTTGTTTTTTATTCACCCCCCCCTGAAGTTTTTTCTCCCCCATCTCAATCTCTCTCTCATTCTCTCTCGTCTCTCCTCATACTCAATTCTCATCATCTCACTCATCATATCATCTTCTCTCTCTCAATCATTCTCATCTCTCTCTCTCATCTTCTCATCATCATTCTCAAAATTCTCTCATCTCGTCATCTCTCTCTCTCAATCTCTCTTTCTCTCTTCTCTCATCTACTACTCCTCTCTCTCTCTCTCATCATCTCTCTCATCTTTCATCATCTCATCTCCAATCTCGATCTCATCTCTCTCTCCTCTCATCATTCTCGATCATCGATCTCGATCATTCACACTCATCTTGTACAATCTCTCATCTATCTCTCATCTCATCATCTATCTTCATCTCAATCATCTCTATCAATCATCAATCTCATCAATCTTACTCTAATCATCTCTCATCTCATCATCTCATCTCAAATTCTCTCTATCAGTAATCTCTCTACATCATCTCTCAAATATCTCAATATCTCAAACATCTCAAAATCTCTCTCAGAAATTGTACATCCATTATTCTCAATCTCTCATCTCTCACTCTCTCTCCTCCTCTACATCTCTCTCTACTCATCTTCTCTCACAACTCATCAAATCTCATCTCTACATCATCTATAAAGTCTCATCTCTCACTCAATCTCTCTCTCCAATAAAAAAATCTCATCTACAGTGTTCTCTTCAATCTCTCATTCAGTCTCTTCATCTCTCTTATCCTCTACTCATTCCTCTATCTCATTATCATCTCATCAAATCTCAATCAATCTCTCAATCTCATCTCATATATCATCTCTACTCTCATCTTCAAATCATCAATCTACATCTCATCTAGATCTGTCTCATATCTCTCTCTCATCATCTACTCATCTTCTCTCTCTCATCTCAAAAATCTCGTTCTCTCTAATCTTCATCATCCTATCATCTCAGTCATTCTCTCGATCATCTCAAAATCTCTACATCTCTTCATCTCAAAAAATCTCATCTGTCTCTCATCTCATCATACATCTCAATCTATCTCATCTCAATCTATCTCTATAAATCATATCTACTACAATATCTCATAATCTCTCTCATCATCATTCATCCTCTCTCTGCTCTCAAAAATCTCTCTCATCAAATCAAATCTCTCATTTCTCCCTCCTCTCCTTCTCCTTCTCTCATACCTCTCTCATCTCTCTCTCTCTCTCATCAATCTCCATCCACTTCCTCACTCTCATCTACATCTCATCATCTCTCAAATCAATCATACTCTCTCAAAATCTCTCAGTCATCTCTCTCTCATCTCTCTCTTCTATCTCTTCTCTTCTCCATCTCTCATTCATCTCTCTCATCTCATCAATCTACAAATCCTCAATCATCTTTGGCTCTCGCGGTCGTCGCCGCCCAGTTGGCCATTCGCACTCCTCACGGCCCGCGCCTGGCTTTGGCCGCGCCCGCTCCCAGACACTTCAGTGAAGATTCCGGAACCTCAGCCACAACATATCCTACCGAAAAAAGGCATCATGTTTACCCTCTCCTCTTCCCTACAATTCCGCTACAGTAATGGCGATTTTGCCCCCTGTCCTGATTGCTTTTATTTTTCTCTCTGGTTTGCCTGTCATTTATGCCTGCTCACGCATGGACCCGTTCGTTCCCGCGTATACCCCCTTTTGGCCCCCTGCCGCCCCTCCTTTACGCTCTTCCCACTTCCCTCTTTCCGCTTCCCCTCCGTCTCTCTTCTCCTTCCTCCACATACTCTCCTCACTATGGGTGCGGCGCGAGCCATCCCTTCGCTCATCTGTTCTTTTTTGCATTTGGCCTTTTCCACGTCCAATATTGGCCTTCTGATTAGCCGCCCTCTCACCTGGCCCTCAACGTCTACATGCCTTTGTTGCTTTTCAGCTACCGCCTCTATAGCATCTTGACACACACCCCCGCGGGCTCTCGTTCATGACCGATTTCCTACGAGCGCACGAAACGCGTTTCTCACTCCCCTTGTTGCCTTTTCTGCTCCATACGTGCCCCATACCTCCTCCTGCCTACTCAGTCCCACGTCGTGCCCGATGCTCTCACTCTCTATTTCCTCTCGTGCGTCTATGGTGGCCTCGATACAGAATAGCCTATCTAGTGTCGACCACTTCCTCTTCGTTTCCTCCTCGTCGCCTCAGAATCCCCTCAGTCCTCCTCTCCCCCTCTATACCCACTCCAGTGCTTCGTCGATGCTTATGACTGTGCCACTCTCGTTGCCTTTGTGTTTGCCTCTCAAGTAAGTATTCGTTTTATTCCTCCTCTTCCTCTCGTGCTCTTGCTAGCTCTTCCTCATGTATCAATGCTTGTGTTTATCTGTCCTTCTTAAACTCTCTGGTCTGATCTTCTATGTTTTTTTTATTGTTCTTTATCTCTGTTCATATTCTCCCCCACCGGCCCCGCGGTCGCTCCGGTGGTGCGCCGCCATCGCCCCCCCGCGCGAGGTCCACGGTTACAGCCCTGGTCGAGGTGAGGCGCACTTGCAGCTCCTATTCTCAAATCACTAGCTGGGCTTCAATGGCTCACGTACCAATGCTCGGCCGTCCCTTGCGTCCGCCCAAAACTCACTGCGCGACTTTCGGGCATACATCTGCCACGATTGCGCGGTGTGTTCTCTCTGTCCCCCCTCCCCCCCCTCTACTCATTTCTATCATCATCTCTTCTCCTTCTCAAAATCTCACGTATTCTCAATCTACTCATCTCCTCTCTCATCATCAGTCATACATATCTAATCAAAATACAATCTCTCTCTCTCTCGTCGTCTCTCTCCAATCAGGAAACCCATTCTCGTCCCCTGTGGTATCTCCCCACCTTTCGTCTTGGCCCCGGTTGGTCCTCCTTATTTTTCTTTTCGTTCCCGCCCCCCTTCCCCCTCTGCTTTGGCTCTCCGACCCGCCCTTCATTTTTCTCTTTTTTTCCGCTTCCCTTGCCTTCCTTTTGCCCCTTCCTAATTTCTTTCACTTTTTCGTTACATTACTCTCATCTCTATTCGTCAACATCCATCTCTCTCTACCTCATCAACGTCCTCAATCTTCACATCAATCTTCTCCATAATCATACTCTCAATACACATCATCATCTCTCTCACTTCTCATCCAATTCAACTACATCATACAGTCTCTACTCAACTTTCTCAATCATACATACATCATCATCAAAAAATCAATCATCTAAAAATCATCAGCTGGTCGCTTTTTTCCTGCTCCACGTACTGTATGCTCGCGACGAGCAGGTCTCCCGTCCCCCCATTCTACTCTTTGGCCTCCGCCGCCCCTTCTCCGGCTGGGCTTTCCCTTTTTTTTTATTTTTTTTTTTTTTTTTTTTTTTTTCCCTCCCTGGCCATCACCTGGGTCACCGCCGCCCGCATGGCCGGCGTCGAGTCTACTCGAGATCCGGTGGCCGTCCGGGTGGGCCTCCTCCCCTCCCGGGGCTGGTCCACGCCCTGAACCGCTCTATGGTCTTTGGTGCGCGGGCGTTACCTCCGCCCTGCACTTCCGAGGTCTGCCCCGTCGCCGCAGAAAAACCTAAATAAAAAAAATAGACTGTCCCCGTCGCTCGCGCCCCATCCCTTTGTGCCCTCCCTTTTTTTTTTTTTGGCCCCTTTTCCGTTTTTTTTTCGGGCGCTACGAGCCGCCGGGGCCGCGGGGGGCTGTTATCCGATCCCCGGCCGCGATGGTCGGCGCCGCCCCAGCTCCCCGCCCCCAGCCCCACGACGCGGGGGTTTCCGGCGCCACTTCAGCAGGGGGGGCTCGTCCGCCCGACAGTCGTCCCCGGGCGGACGCGCAGCTCCCGCACTCCCTGACCCTATTATGCGGTTTACGCTCGGGTCTTACTTTCGTTCCCACCCCAATATATCTTATACCCCCTCACCCCACCACCACACCATCCACACCCCCCACCGTTACCCTCCCTCCTTCAGCCTTTTCGGTGCTTCCCTCATACCTCCTTTGTTCCTGTCGGCCCTGCGTCTCTCGCTCCTCTGTGCGCCTTCCCCATCTTGCCGCCTCTCTACTCATTCTCTCTCATCTCTATATCTCTCTCCTATCTCATCTCTCTATCTTCTCTCATCTCTCGATCTCTTCTCTCATCTTCTGATCACTGCGTCAGTCTACTCTCTCTCTCTCTCTCATCAATCTCTCTCACATTCTCTTTTATCTTTCTCTCTCTCATCTCCCTCCCCCCTTCACTCCCCTGCCTTGGCCCCTCTCCTTATAGCACCTGCTCCCCCTTCCCATACGTTCTTTTTCTCGCCATCCTTTCCTTTTCTTTCCCTCCCCTCCCCTTCTTCCCCTTCCCTCCGTACCACATTCTTTTGCGCCCGCCCCGTTTCACCTTCCGGTCCTCATCATCTTCTCTCTCTCTCTCTCTCCTCTCTTCTCTCTTCACATATCTCTATCATAAAAACCTCTCTCTCTCTCTCGTACTTCATCTCTTCTTCTCTTCTCGATAACTCTCTCTCTCAATCTACTATCCTCATCTCAACCTCACGATCTCATCTCATCTTCTCAGATCTCTCTCTATCATCTCATCTCATAACAACATCAAATCATCTCAGTCATCTCCCATCACTCTCATCAAATCTCTACAATCTCTCCTCTCCTAATACATCATGCTCATACTCTCTCATCTCTCTCTTCTCAATACATCTCATCTACTTCTATACTCTCATCATCAATCTTCGCAATCATTCTCTCCTCACTGATATCTCTCTCTCTCATCTCCTCATCATCTCTCCATCGTACTCATTCTCATCTCTCTTCTCTCATCTCATCTCTCCGATCTCACTCTCCTCTCGTCTCAGTCTATACTCTCTCTCTTTTCTTCATCTCTCTATCTTTCTCTCTCGTCTTCATCCCTTCTCCCTTCTCTCCAGCCACTCTCTGCGCCCTCTGCTTTCTTCTTCCCCGTCCTCCCCTCGTCCTTTCTTTCTTCTCCTTATCTCTACTTCCCTGATTTGCCTCCATATTCCCCTCCGTTCACCTTGTTTCTGTCTTGCTTCTCCCCGCCTGGTGGCTTTGGCGTGCCCGCCTTCGCTCGGTCTTTCTCCTCCGCCGGCCTCTCTCTCTCTCTCTCTCTCTCTCTCTCTCTCTATCTCTTCCTTTCTCCTCTCTATCTCTCTCTCTCTCCTCTCTCTACTCTCTCTCTCTCTCTTCTCTCTCTCTCTCTCTCTTCTCTCTCTCATCTCTCTTCTTCTCTCTCTCTCTCTCTCTCTCTCTTCTATCTCTCTCTCTCTCACGGGCTCTGTCCTTTTTCCCCCTTTTCTGCCTGTCTTTCCCTCCCGTCTCTCCTTCCCACTGCTGCTCCCTCCCCCTTCGCCGGGCGTTTTTGGCCCCCACCCCTCCCTCTCTTCTCCCCCCCTGTTCCCCGCTTTCCGTCCTTTTCCCTGCTCCTCCTACCTCTCGCTCTTCTTCTTTGTTCCGCTTTCCTTTCTTTTCCTCGCTCTTTCTCTTTGTTTTCACACCCGCTGTCGTGCCCTCCTTCTCCCTGCTTCACGTCTGCGCTTTTTTCTGTTCCTACCCTCGTCCTTTCCCTAGTCCGTTATCCTGCTTGCCCTTGGGTTCTCTTGCTGCCGCTCTGTTTCTTTCTTTCTCGTTCTCTTCTTGCCCGGTGTTGCGCGCCTTTCGCTGCTTGCGTTTCGTGTGCACCGTTCTCCCTCCCCGTTCTCCACCCTCGCTCCTAAATATTCATTCCTGTAGCAGAAGGACGAGTTTCTTTTTTTGGTGTAAAAAATTCGAACTTCACCGGCTTTTGCCTCTTCTGGCGGGCCGTCCTTTCGGTCTTGCTCCCCAGGATCCGACGAGGATCGCCCCTGGTTCTTTTCTTGCAACCCAGTAACCTTTACCGTTGAATTTACTCTTAATTCTTCTCTGTTCATATGTTATAAACCCAGCACCGATCTTGCTTGTACATATTTAGTTCCTAGTCTAAAACTTGAAGTACCAATACCTATGAGAAAGCCAAAGCTAATACAGTTTCCGGCTTGCCAGTCTTTCTTCAAATTTTGGCCGAAAGTATTTGTCATACATCGATCTTCCACACTTAAACTCATCCTATTTTCGGACAACTGTGACGAAGATCAAGATCACCAAATGTATCTACCAAGATTACTAACTGTATCTAACTGGATTACCAACTGTATCTTACGACTATTTGACATGTTCTTAATAGTTTTTCAGGACGTTCTTAAAAATATGACAAGTGAGACAAATATGACAAGTTTTATTTAAATGATCATCAAATTCAAATTCTTTCAGATTTAAAGCGAAATTTTTATAATAAATACATTTAGAAACGTTAATATATTGTCAATCAATATCATATTTACATTATATTTCATTTATCTATACACTATTTGTGGATAACCTTACGCTCTACGTATGGATAACTAGATTTTTTCACTCTACTCTCTTATGAATATATATATGTACCGGAAATTCAGTGGGTGAAGGGTACACCAGCTTCCACTAAACAGCTGAACAGTTATCCCAACCACAACTACCAATAACGTGCACTCGACCGGGTGCTCGGAAATAGTTGTGGCTAGCCAAATTAAAAATGGGTCGCTAAATTTATTACAACACGCAGAAGGTGAAGCCACGCTCACATTCTTAATACGACTGTAATAAATAAAAAATAAAATATTGTAGAAGGTGTTGTATAATATAAAAAAAAATAATAAATGATGAATGGTTGTTAGCTCTCCCCAATATATTAACTAAATGAAATACGTTAAAGCTAATGTGATTCCTAATTAAACGTATAAAAAGATCGGTCTAAATCAAAGATTATAATAATAATAATAATAAAAATAATACACACACACACACACACATACATACATAATAATAATAATATAATAATAATAATAATAATAATAATAATAATAATAATAATAATAATAATAATAATAATAATAATAATAATAATAATAATAATAATAATAATAATAATTAACAATATTAATAATAATAATAATAATAATAATAATAAAATAATAATAATAATGTTTATAATGGTAATAATAATTAACAAATTTATGCTGATTTTTTTTATTACTTCACCTACTAGTACATATAACTGTTAATTGATGAAATCAATTAAATGATTGTAACAGTACTTTTTGCTGTACGATTGATCAAATGACTATAATAAAAATTATAGTATATATATATATAATCAGCAGAGTATATATAAGTGGCAGTATATTATTGGTTGGGTTGGTTGAAAGGTTATACATATGATATATATATATATATATATATAAATATATATATATATATGTGTATATATATATATATATATATATATTCTAATCGATTAGACAAATAGATATCGTGTGTAACATAGGTTTCTGTGCTAAATTTCCACATAGCAGTACCTTATATATATATTATTAGTGATGGACGATTAATCGGAATCGGAATCGGAATCGGAGGAATCGGCTGTTTTTCAGGAATCGAAATGGAATCGGAATCGGCAAAATTGTACTGATTCTTTGACTGATTCTTTGGTATACAATCGGAAAATAATTTTTATTCGATCTTTATATTTCAAAGACAATATTTTTGAAGTCTGCCGTATTGATTTTAATTTCAGTTCTTCCTTAATTCTATATAATTAAAGAAACTGGATTGAGCGGCGCATCTTTACATAGAGCCTAAGATATCATGTTAGGATTTTCAGAGTTATGGTGAGGCAGACATTTGGCAATGTTTCGTTAGTCATGTTATGTAATATGTTTTGATAATTATATACCCGTGAACTGGTGAGCAGTGAAATATTTTAGCTTGTAGGGCTGGTAATAATTGGAGCTATTGAATATAAATGCTATTCTTCGAGTTTCACCTTTTCACGTATCTCACAGAGCATCTAATAAGTGATTGTTCCTTCAAATGTTATGGAAGAATTCAATATTCCTGCTAATAAAATTCATGTTATATAAGGATAACGCAATCTCTAATATGGCTGCAGGAGTTACTCAAGCAGGATTCCAGAAATTACTTTTTTTTTATACTCTTTTTGACACTAGTTCTCAATGATACATATTTCAACAAAGAGACGTGAAATAATATATCCATATGCAAACAAATCATAGGTTTTAATCACTCGCCTCAAGCTACTGCCAAGTATGAAGAATATCAAACTAGATCGAATTTACCACAGCACAGATTTATTCTGGATGTACAAAACCAGATGAAATAGCCAGTATCATATGCTTTTAAAAATTTTTGAACAAAAGATGGCTCTCATTTCATATTGCAGTGATCATTCAAAATCTGCATGCTAGGGAAACAACGGGAAGTGTTCTCAGAAAATTGCTATAAATACTTAAATTTTGTTGATTGTACAAGTTTATTGAGCCACAAGGAATCAATGGCACGGCAATAATCCCAAATGAAAGGGATTTGCAGTTTTTTTGAAAAGAGTAAAAAAAAAAATGACTATTTGAGGGACTTGGGTCTACAGTACTGGCATGGAAAAATTGTAAAAGGATTCAGTACTTACTTTACTGATAAGAATCTTGTGCTTGCTACCTTTCTTGATCCACGCTTTAAAACTACATTGAGGATGAACATAACAATAAAAAAGTGGAAGATATTCTTAAGCAATGGATGTGCGAAGATATATGTTATAAAGGAAAGAAAACAGTTTCCAATTACTTTAAACCAAAACAGTTTCCACTACTTTTAACCAAAACAGTTTCCACTACTTTAAACTAATCTTCAGATATTCTTTTCATTTAATATCAACAGAATAGGGGCGAAAAGGTGATACCAGAAGTTAATAGTTTTAAACCCAGTTTAAAAGCTGTGTTTTTCGAATTTAAGCAGGAGCATTCTTTAAACAGCAAAGAAACTCATTCCTATGGAGAAAGACATATATTGAAAAAAATTGTGAACGAGAAAGATACAAAATATGAAACTATTAAAAATGCAGAAACACCATGCAATGGTGGTCATCGAATAAAGGAACCTTTTCAGCATTTGGGTGTCCTGCTAGAGCAAATATTTTAAGCCTGCCTCCCCTTCCGTGTAAAGTGAAGACTCTCTTCAGAACTCGGAGGATCACCCTTATTCTCCTAAAACGACGAACTTTATAAAACGTGTATGTGGTAAAATGTTGAATGCTTCCTTGTAATTACAATTTAAGAGTCATCATGCATTGGGAATTTCACAAATAATAATGATATTATTTAAGCTTCAAAACTACTTTTAGTATAAAACTTAAGAAGGAATTTTTAAATCAATCAAATTAATAAATTATTCATTTATTAAAGACTAAACATTGCTATTATTTCATAGTTAAATAGATAAAAAGTAATTTTCCACTCAATTATTTCTTTACAAAGAAAGATGAAAAAAATATAAGAGAATTCTATGACATTAATTTATAAGGTTTTAAATATCTAATAAATTAACATTTTAGCAAAATAAAGTATGATATATATATATATATATATATATATATATATAAGTTATAAGGGTATATATATATATATACATATATATATAAGGATGAGTTATATATATATATATATATATATATACATACATATAAGAATTCCAACCCAATCTAACGAAACCCGAATGGCACCGCTGGACTGTAAGTACTGGCATCGAAATCATCGGTTGAAACTGAACGTCCCCCTTATCACTAATATATATATATAGTATATACATATATATTAGAGCGCGTATATATATATATATATATATAGCATATATATATATATATAGATATATATGTATAAACACTTTATATAGATAAGTTATGCTATTATTAATATATTGTTAAGGTTGTTACATACATGCTCCCCCCATTGAATGATACAGAAAGTGAGTCGAAAATCAGCCAACGTAATTAAAATCGAATTCGTCCGCTGAAACTAATTCCGCTGATGAAATTAACGCAACAATGATATTACTAATTATTGCATTTCGTCGTATAGTTTGTCTTCATGCTCATCTGAATTAATAATACTAATGACTGTAAGTCTCATGAACTTTAAGTGTGTGTGAATTTAGATTGAATGTTAATATATTTGATACATTATATATAGAAAGCATATATATATAAGATATATATAAGTATATATATATATATATATATATATATACATATATATATACATACAAACTGGTGCTCACTCAAACTACATACTTGGTCCCAACTTAAAACTAAAAGTGCCAATTAGACCTAACCTAGATTTATCGTCGTTGCCCAAAACGGTAGTTTGTCTTTAAGTAAAAATTAATAATATTTAGTTTAATAAACAATCAACTGACGACATGGATAATTCCTTGCTATAGCTTCCAGGAAATGTTCAAATCTCTCATCTTTAGGCTTTGCTTCTGCCTCGTGTTGGGAGTATTTAATTTGACCTACAAAAATTAAAGCAGTAAAATGTTTTAAAAACATCACCTATATTAGGCTATATATATATATATATATATATGGTAGATATATGTATATATATATATATATATATATATATATATATATATATATATATATATATATATATATATATATATATATATATATAGAAACTTTTAACATATATTAAATTAAATAAGAGGTCTTACCTTAAATTTCCTATATTTAGTAAATGTTTATTTGGCCTTTAAATTTTTTTAAAACTAATTTATAAAGTTGGCCAAACTGAAATACATTGTAGTTGTTTTAAATTTCAAATAATTTATAAATATTCATATTTCAAATTAATTCACAAACACTTGCTACCTCTACAACTTCTTAAACACTTATGAATGGAAGATGGCGGCCAGAATGAAGTCTTGGAAAGGGGATTTCCAATAGGTACAATCGATATACAAATATCGAATATTTGGAATATATCGTTGTTGGAACAATTTTTCGATCAGAAAGAATCTTAAGTTTAGCCCAAACTTTTAAAATTACTTTAAACTAATGCTATTATTTAAACCATATTACAAATTTTAAGCCTTCTAATTTCAACCCATATGAATGCACTACTGACAGCTGACTCGAGTTGTGGAAAGTTGCTGATATATAATATAATTTAACATTTCAGAATCACATTTTAGTTTATTATTTTAAATATGTTTTTATTTAATTAATACGAAGAAATTCCATTTGTTGATAATATAATTATCATTATTGTTATCATCTCAAGATATATTAATAATTGAAATTATTAGTTTTTTAACGAAAATAAATTTATCATTTTCATCAAGCGATAATGACTAATTTTAATGGGATTTCTAATCGGAGTGAACGATATGGCTTATCCCGATCATTGATATTTTACCATAATAAGTTTAATCTAAGGATTAATCGATATTTATCGATATATCGGCGAAATAATCGGGATTCAAAAAATTTATTTTTTCTGTGTGATTTCAAGGGAGGATTTTTCTTTAATGTATTGTTTAAAAAAGATTAAACAAAAGAAAGTGTAAACAAAAAAATGTTGTACACTAAACAAAGGCAATATTTACTAAGAGCGTATGTAACTTTTTCAATTTTAAAGTCGATTAGGAAGTCAGGAAAGTGGAAAGATTAAAAAGTACAGTTAAAAATCGAAATCGTAACTGCTTCGACTTCATCGGATGGCTTCCCAATTGGTTGTTTAGAAAGAAGCATCATTTTCCAATCTCGAAGAAAGTCATCTCATAGTTTGCAAAATTGAAAGTTTCCAGAACAGAACTAAAACTATCAATTTCGTAGGAACAGATAAGATATAACTTACGGACCCTAGACAAAGAACTTGGAATTCCTCAGCTGACACTCCCAAGGGTATTGAATGAATTCTAACAAACCCACGTAATAAACGCAGAAGCTCAAAGTCAGATAAAAAACCTGCTCACCAGAAAATTAATCTAATGGTTTGGACAAAGGAGAGACTAGTTCCCTAAATAAGCTGAAAATGAAAAGAAGAATCAAGTTAAAATTAAAAAAGTTGGAGTAATCTATCCCTGGAAAAAATGAGGGGAATATAAAAAATATTTCTAGCTAAAGCTCACGGTTTCGGTAAAATATATATACACTAACTAATAAGATTAAAAAATATATATCACCATAATCACGGAAAAGAAAATAATCACTTTCCGTTCCTTCCCCAAAAACAAAAATAAATAAATAAAGAAAATAAACTATGAAAGGAACCTACTGGAACCGAGCTACTCTTCTGAGAAGCACTAATCCTAACATGGAGGATTTCATCATAAGAACGAAAGAGATAAAATATTTTTACGTTAAATTGCCTTTAGTAATAAAGCACATATATATATATATATGTATACATATATATTATTGTTATATATATATATATATATATTATTACATATATTATTATTATATATGTTATATATAAAAAGTATATATATATATGCTATATATTATTATTATTGGTTATTATTATTATATAAACATAAACATAAATATATATATAAAGTAAGAATAATATACATATATATAAGATATATATATGATATTATATTATAAAATATATAAAGATATATATAGTGGATGTGATAGTGATGAGAAAAGGGGAGTATATATGAGATATATATATATATATATATATTATATTATATAAGGTATAGTATATATATAAATATATATATATATATATATATATATATATATATATATATATTATATTATTATTATTATATATATATATAGTATATATATATAGATATATATATATATATATATATATATATATATATATATGTTATATATATGTATATATTTAAGGTTGGTTATTTAAGTATATATATTATGAATGAAATGTAGAATGAGAATAATATACTTTATGTTCAACCTCTTTTCTATCTCTGTTTAGTGAAAGAAAACGTCTGGATGCTCTTGAGTCATTTCGTATTGGATCATGCTTAGTTGAAGACAGAAGGTGATTGTATGTGGTTGCTTTATTAAACATCATAAATGTGAATTGTGATATTCTGAAATGAATAGAGAACGTCGTAAATGTCTAAATCCGGCAGACTGTTTTTGTTATATGTGACCATGACAAAGAGTGGGCTCCCCATAAATCTTGTACAACTTGCTACACCAATTTGATTAAGTGGATGAATGGAGGAAAATGATTATATATATGTTATTTGTTTTTCAGGTGGCTTCGAAGTGAGCTTCATTGCAGGTTTTACTCCTGGAGTGACTACATTATTTCTGCCTCATAAGCTAAGTGATTTCCAAACAAACAAAACGCCAAGCCATCTTCTCTCTTCCATCTGTACTAGTCATACTACAGACCCGGACTTCCAGGGCCTAAGACACCGTAATGTAATAAATTGAAGAATTTAATATCCCAAGAGGAAATTTGAGAAATTGATGCATCAACATCATTTGACCAGTCATTCGTTCCATTTCATGAGAAGACACCCCATCTCATTCAAGAAAAAGAGCTTGACGATCAAGTAATAGATTTAGATCTCAGCAAAAGACAATCTGAATTCTTAGGATCTAGGCTGCAGCAGTTGAATTTGTTGGCACATGCGATAGGAATTTAAGTATATAGACAAAGCATAAGGAGATTAAAATATTTTCACCATGCAACGATCACTCATTACGTGTCTGTACAAATATTATCGTTTTACGATGTAATTTAGTTTCAACCATGTCAAAGGAATGTGATTTTTATAGACTCCTCAAAGACAAGTCTGAAGCAGTATTGATTCATAATGGTAATGCCAGGCCTTCATTATAGTAGCATATTCAATAGATATGAAAGAAACATATGACAGTATGTCAATTTTAATTTATGCACACAGTATAAACGATATGGTGGTCTCGAAACTTTGTGAGACTTGAAATTGTAGATATGCTAAGGGACTTCAAGGTGATTATTAGCAATGTATACTGTTAGTAGTAGTAGGCATGAGATTCCGGACCCCGCTGGTCAAAAAATGACCAACGCGATTTTTACCAATACCTTTGACCTTTTTGAGCCTAATTACCTGCCTTAATTTTGGGCCTTCTTACCTTTGTATGTCTTGACCTTTTTTCGCCGACCAAACTTTGGTTCTCTTCCATGGGTCATTTTTGGCTCACGTTCTTTGGCAACCCTAATTTTGGCACCCTAATTTTTTTGCAATCTCTAATTTTTTTTCAGAAATTTTACCTTAACCCTTCGAAGAAGGTTTGTGTGTCAAACGGTTGCGCAGCAACCGTTGTACGTACCCCACCCCAATTTTTTCGACCAACCCTTTGGTCTTCCAGTGGGCAATTTTGAACCCTAATTTTTCGACCAACCCTTGGTCTTCCATGGTCAATTTTGGCCCACCCTACTTTTTGGCCACCCTTTAGGGCCTCACCATACAATGACCTAGCCTAATTCTGACCAACCCTTGGTCTTCCATGGTCACTCTGGCTCATTACTATTTTTGATCTTCATTTAGAGGCTTAGCCCTATTTTTGATCAAAAGGTCTTCTTTACCTTCTTTTGTCCCTTGACCTTTTTCTCCAAGTATGCCTGATGCCATGGGTCTAATTTTTACCCACACTAATTTTAACACTTTATTATTCCTATTGATGTCTTTTTACTCTTTTTGTTCCTTGACCTTTTCTCCAAAACTTGCCAGATACCATGGGTCAATTCTGACCCACGGTAATTTTTGGCCTTCCTTTAGGGGCTGTCCTTTTTTGATGTCTTAACCTGGTTTGACCATGATATTTCGGCCTTGACCTGGCCATACCATGGGTCAATTTTTGACCCACGGTAATTTCGTCCTTCCTTTAGGGACTTAACCCTTTTTGTTGTCTTAACCTTGTTTGACCATGATATTTCTGGCTTTGACTCGGCGCATACTATGGGTCACTTTGCCCTACGCTACTTGACCACTCGTGCCCACTCGTCGTTATTGGGCTTCCTTGTGTTCCTGAACTGGAAATGTATGTATCTAGTGATGTTCTATTAGTGTTCTATGATTATTCTGGCGGAGTGCTGGGTGAGTGCCAGGTGAGTGCCAATGAGTGCCAATGACTGCCAAGTGCCAATGAGTGGCAAGTGAGTGCCACATAGTGCCGAGTGAGTGCCACCTAGTGCCAACTGAGTGCCACTTTTTCTAAGCCTTTCTAGCCCCTGAGCCTAGTAGAATAGCCCTAATATGGGTGTCTATCCCTAGGTAATAAGGTATGAGGATTCGATTGGTGTATATTACAACCTGCTAGGATGCTTCCTACTATGAGTTAGGTCTTTTCTAACACTTCTATATACACTATGTTACGATACAATACATTCACTATGACACTTATACACACTATGACACTTATACACACTTACACTCGTCCATAGACACTTTACACTTACACTCACACATTCTCGATATTTTGATGCCTCAACTTTTATGCCTCAACTCTTTGATGTCTCAGCATTGATGCCTCAGCATTGATGCTCAATCCTCATAGGATTGTATGCGGCAGCATTGATACATCTTTCTAACCTTTTCTATTTTTCTACCTACACCAGTTAACATGCTAGCTAATATTGATGTCTTCCCCTAGTTCAGGCTCAAAATCACTCAGGACGCCGTACGCCTCCCAGCGAAGGCGGGTTTTATTAACCCTGCACCCGCAGGTGCGACCCGCCGCGGCGCGCAACCGCTGCGTGCGCCTGCAGGCGCAATACATACTCATCTCACCGCTGCAAGCCAGCGCAATATTCCCGGCGCGAACGTGAAAAATATATATATCATAAGTCATTCATTTTATTTCATACTTAAATACTTCAAAGAATTTCTTTTCAGTTTGGAGCAATTTATGAAATAATACCATTTCTATTTGCTACTCTAAAATACTTATTAAAAACATTTTCATGAACCTAAAAACTGTAACTCATTACAGATCTATTATTTAACACATATTTATTAACATTATTTTTTACTTAATACTTTTTACTTAATACTTTTTAATTTATAAATTTTTAAAAATTGTATGTAAGAAGAAAAAAAACCAGAGTGTCTGATATATAAACATTTTATTTTACTACAACTGCACGAAATTTTATTAAAAACATAACTTTTTATGATGTACAAAGCAAATCAGTAAATCAACAGAGGTGTTACCTAACACCCATGGATTAGTATGCTTTTTGTTTTACTGCTTTACTGCTTTAACTCATGTTTTATCTGTTTTTAACCTCAGTTATGTTTTTACCGCTTAACCTTCTCACATATTTATTAAATGAGTTATTTAAAGTAAATCAGTAAATCAATAGAGGTGTTACATAGCAACAAGGGCTAGTGCTTGTTTTTACTGGGTTTTACTACTTCTGCTGAATTTCCGCTTCTACGTTTTTAACTCACTGCTTTTCGTTTTGACTCATTATTATTATATACCTAAAGCAGTAAATCAGTAAATCAATAGAGGTGTTACTCTAACACCTGGCATTAGTATGCTTTTGTTCTTTACCGTTTTTAACTTTCAAGCCTACCGTTTAACTTTCAGGTTTACCGTTTTTAACTTTCTGCTCTTTACTGTTTTTAACTTTCGCTTTACTCTTCAAAGTTTTTAACTTTTCGCTTACTGCTTTTAAACTCGCAAGTGTTTTACTGCTTTAACTCATATATTTATAATATTACATGGTCTTAAAGCAGTGTAACTGGTAAATCAATAGAGGTAAGTGACTCTGGGTCACCAAGGTGGGGTTAGTTATGCTTGTTTTACTGCTTTACTGCTTTAACTCATGTTTTACTGCTTTAACTCATGTTTTACTGCTTTAACTCATATGTTTTACTGCTTTAACTCATATGTTTTACTGCTTTAACTCATATATTTATTAACATTATGTTTTTTATTTTGTTTTAATACTTTTTATTTATTTTATTATTATTTTTATTTATTTTTATTATTATTTATTATTTTTTTTTATTTTTTTTTTTTATTTTTATTATTATACTTAGTGTTATTTACTTCATGCCTATTGTTATTATTATTTAGAACACACATACACACACACACACACACACACACATAACACACACACACTTACACTTATACACACATTCACTATGACACTTATACACACACACACACACATTCACTATGACACTTACATTTACCCATAGACACTTACATTTACACTTATACACACACTTACACTTATACACACATTCACTATGACACTTATACACACACATTCACACATATTCTATGACACTTACATTTACCCATAGACACTTACATTTACACTTACACACACACACACACACACACAGTCACACACAGATTTACTTACACTCTCACACAGATTTACTTACACACGCAGATTTACCTACACTCACACAGATTTACTTACACTCACACACAGATTTACTTACACTCACACAGATTTACTTACACTCACACACACAGATTTACTTACACACACAGATTTACTTACACACACAGATTTACTTACACTCACACATAGATTTACTTACACTCACACACAGATTTACATACACACACACACACACACACACACAACGCACACACACGTATTATCAGTTCACTTCAATATTATTAGTAACGTGTATAATTTAGCTGTGCCATCTTTATAATAGTACATTTAGTACACTCATTCAAATATAGTTTCTAAAACTTCAACACATACTTAACAGTAGCCTGATTAACTGCTGGACTTTTGTTTGCGCAGTAACTATCAAGCTTTAAATAACTTTACCAGCTCTTAGAAATTTTTATTGTAAACATACATGTAGCCTAAAAGTTGGCAATATTGCTTTCTCAGATGCACATAGCTTTAGCCTCTATTGCCTTAGCCATACAGGGTCATCAGCTTCGTTAACATAACATGTGTTTTATTAAATTGTTTTGGTTTAAACAATTATCTCACTACATTTATATTACTGCTGATAGCACCCAAATAGCTTCAAGTTTTTAAATAATATTATTATTGCCCATGGGTATTATGCTGACAATTCATCGCGAGAGTTGCACAAATGGCCCCTGCATTTTCAGATTTGGTGGGGCTGAAATGCTTAGGCCCAATAGCCAGGGGCGATGACAGGTCAACAGTACAACCGACCTTTTCAAATGTGGCAACAACCACGCAGCTCTAGCCCACCTGATAAGCCTCAGGATGCCTAAGTTTGCCAACAGGTCGCTAGTAATGGGCCCACTGCTGCCATTATTGATCTTGAAAGGCAGAGCTCTTGTTGATATGACGGTACATCCTTGCTAGATAGTAATAGAAATAGATTGGAGTACATCCTTATCTTCTGTAAGACTGTATGTATTAATGTCACTGAGAATTGACTAACGCCTCTTTGAGGGCCTCCTAACTTTGTTCTCTTAAACTTCAGATTTGGCAGGTGTGTTTATCATCTTTAGCCAACTCCACCTTTGCAGCTGCTGCAGCAAAAGTTGGGATTTTGTAGCCAAAAGCAAGCTCTCATCTTTTACCAAGCATATCATATTTATAATAAATACATACATAAGGAGTAATTATTAATTTCACTAGAATAGATAATTAATTCACTATTATAGTAGATCACGTGAAGCAAACGCAAGAGCGCGCCCGTAAGCGCGACCCGCAGAACCGATTTAGAACCCGCTGGCGTAATATTACTACGCGGTCGTGAAAATATGGAGCGTTGTATTTCAAAGGGTAGGCATACATCCCAGAGGTTGACATCTTTGCGGACAATCTCCCCATTCAGTATGCACATAGCTTCTGTACTGTATCAAGGTATATTTACGAACCTTATAACATGTGCTAGCGCATTAGTTTATTTAAAGTCCTGGTTATCAGTGTTTATTACAAACCAAGGGAGATATTCGATGGTTGCCGAATGCATACAACATCTGATATAGAACGACAGAAATAACGATTTGATATCATATTATATTATAGAATATAAATATACAGGCAATATCGCTGCATGCAAAGAAGAAAGCTGGCTGAAACATGGACCCAAGAGGGGAAGTTTATTATGCATGTGCACGCATTGTGTATTTAACTAATATAGTAATATGCACAATATTTTAGATAAACAACTCTTTTCTCATAACTTCTATACATAGAGAAGATTAAAACCATAAAGACATACCTTGAAAAGGGAGGGAATGGGATAACTTCTATACATTAACTCTACGTCGTATATAGTGTAACTTTAAGGCATATAAAACTTGTTTTACATTCCTTAAAGTAATAAGATCTTAAAGGCCTACCACAAAGAGGAACATGGCCTACGTCACAGCCGGAGTATTTGTTCTATTTCCTTCAAGAAATTATAACTTTACTTTAGGATAAATAAAACAAACTGCTTTTCTACAAAACAAAATGTTCTTTTCAAAACTAAATGTTTTTCAAGAAACTTTACTAGTGAAATGGTATTTTCTATAATAAAATTAAAAATGTTCAAGAAAGAAATAAAAATGAACGATTCATAATATAAGAAACGGTATATTTGAAAAAACAAAAATGATGTAATGAAAGTTTACAACGGCGTATCATAAAGAAAAAAATTTCGCGACCGCGTAGTAATATTACGCCGGCGGGTTCATGCGTCGGTTCCGCACCGGGTCGCGCTTGCGGGCGCTCTTGCATTTTGCTTCACGTGATCTACTATAAATCTAGTGAATTAATTATTATCTATTCTAGTGAAATTAATAATTATTGTAAGTATTTATTATTATAAATATGATATACACTTAGTAAAATAAAACAGTTTTAATACAAATCAGATAACTTGTGCACCGCTTAACAGCTAAATGACTATGATTTTAAAAAGAGTTTGGGGCCTAAAAGCATAATAAAACACACCTGCTCAAATAATACAAGTTTAAAGAACAGTTAATTTTCAAAAGACGATAAAATAACTCTCGACCAATCACATACGAGGGTCATATAGAGATAAGGATTACCCAACCAATCACAAGTAAGGAAAACATTTCCTTCTTACCTGCTTAAGGATCTTACCGATCCGCATGTTCCAGTTTGAAATATATTTATAAAATAAGAACAATAATAACAATGATTCTTGTCTATACTGGAATTACCTTGTGACCTGGTATTAGGCTGGGATACAAAATGGCTTATCCTAAATTTAGGCCTAACGTAGTTGTTTGCACCACATTTACAGAAAAAGGTCGCTTGAAATATATTTTGACCTCGAATTAGCTCCAAATCGCCCCTGGTCGCCAGATTGGTCCTAAATTTAGCCAAAGTAGTTATTTCGTAACACATTTTACAGAGAGGTCAGTTTCGTATATGTAAGGAGTGCGGGTTGTTGTGTTTTCGTGATGGATTGTCACTGTACATAGATAATAATAATAATAAAGAACTGAATTATTTAAAACTTTGAAATATTTTTAGTTAACATCGAGCGAATAATATAAATGTAAGTGAATAATTGTTATTTTTAAATAAGAACTTAGAAAGATTTTAATAAAATATACGTTATATGTGTAGAAGAACTTATTTTGTTATTTTTATATACTTATTACATGGTTAAAGATGATGCAAAGCAGTAAAGTCAATAGAATAAAACGTGGCATAGCTATAGAGGGTGCTAGGGCGACCTACTGATTTTATTTATTTATTGCTTGTTAGTATTTAAATATATGTTTTTAAATAAAATTTCATAAAATTTTTAGTAAGTTATTTTAAAACTTGATAGTTATTATAAAATTTATAAACAAAAAGTATTAACAGTTAATAATAAATTCTTTGTTCAAAGATAATGATTGATTTATTATAGTTTTAGGAAACTCTGAAATAACTTTAGTTATATTTGAATGAGTAATATAAATGTGTGTGTGTGTTTAATTAAAGCAAAATGTTTTAATAAATTATACGTTATATGTGTAAGTGAAGTTATGTAACGCGTGAAAGCAGTTTCATTTATAAATGCGAAACGGTTAAACACCCAAACAAGAACTGAACGCGCATAAC
>JABUQX010113344.1:20000-23235 GCA_015478945.1 Trachelipus rathkii
ATATATATATAACGCCCCACTCACCACACACGCACACACACCCCCAGATGGTCGTACACCCCATATATATATATATATATATATATATATAAATATATATATATAATATAATATATATATATATATATATTATGGCCAGCGTAGATATCCGTCATATGTATCTCAAAAACTATTAATGCTACAGTAAAACGGAATACATTGGTGAAATGCTGGTCCTTCTAGTACGGAAATGTTTAAAAAAAAAAAAAAAAAAAAAAGAAAAAAAAAATTATATCTCAAAAACTACAAAAGCTACAACAAAAACAAATACATGGTTGACAAATCCTCGAAAAAGTTCAGATAGGAATATACTTTATACGGCCACACTAAGGGGCTCGAGCCGACGGGGAACACAGGGTGGGACGTTTTCCAATACCCGTAGGGGAGGGGCGGAGGAACCCCCGACACCCAAATACCAAAGAGCGGGGCGTACGGAGACCCTCCCCGGAGGGGGGGGGAATTAGGTCTACCCTCGTAGTTCCCGAGCGCGAGCAGAACCCCGACTTCCTAAATCCTTTAAAATGGATAAAATGAAAATAAAAAAAGCAAAATTTAATAGAAACTCTGAAAATGGAAATAGTAACCAATAATTAACGAGTAACCAATAAAGGTCTCTAAATAGGCCTACTTCTAACATATTACTATAATTATTAACACTAATTTAGTTATTTTTTATTTTTTTACATATTCTATATCGAAAATTTTACCAGGATTCCAAAAATATTCCTTTTCCCTGTAGCTATTGTAGTTATGTTAGATATAATTTATTATTTTTTTTTTTTTTTTTTTTTTTTTTTTTACATTTATCCGTACTAGAATTGACCCAGCATCGCACCAATGTGATTCGTTTTACTGCTTAGCATAATAGGTTTTTAGATACATATGACGGATATACTAAACGGCTGACCTATATATATATATATATAAATATATAATATAAATATATATATATATATAATATATTATTAAATACAAATAAATAATAAATATATATGTATATATATATATATAATATATATATATATAGTGGTAAAAGTTACTTAACGCCCACAAGGAACGGAGGTCGGATCGAAAAAAAAAATTCACAGCTAGCTCTCATGATACATAAATATATAGTTTTATGGGGCGAAATAAACTTTTTTTTTTTACTGACCTGACCTGACCTGACCTAACCAACCTAACTTAACCGTAACCTAACCTAATTTTCACCCCCAGAACAGGTAAAAAAAATCATTCGCCCTAGAACATCTATTTTGTATCATAGATGCTACCTGTGAATTTTTTTTTTATCCGACCTCCCTTTCCGTGTGGGCTTTAAATAACTTTTGTGCATATATATATATATATAATTATATATATATATATATATATATATATAGTATATATATATATATATAATTATATATAATATATATATATATATATATATATAATGTGTATCTAATATATATATAAATATATATATATATATATATATATGGTTCAAGTTTGTTTGAAGTCACACATTTCTGTTCCAAAATGAAAACTAAAAAAATAAGGGTAAAATTAAAATCATATTGAGGAAAATTGTTAACACTTTTAATTGCAAAAAATAATTTTAGAATGCCAAAAAAGGCAGTTGAAGTCAAAAGAAGTAGAAAATTATTTAACTTATATATATATATATAGATATATATAATATATATATATATTATAATATATTATATATATAATATATAATAGATATATATAATATATATATATATAATATATATATAGATATATATTATATATATATATAGTATATATATATATATATATATATATATTATATATATAATATATATATATATAATATATATATATATATATATAATATATAAATAATATATATATATATATATATTAATATATATAATATATATATTATATATATATATATTATAATATATATTATATAATATATATATATAATATTATAATATATCATAGTATATATATATATATATATATATATATATATATATATATATATATATATAGGAAATATATATATACTTTTATATATATATATATATTTTATATATATATATATATATATATATATATATATATATATAAGAATTTTAAAAATTAGCAATATCCTTTAAAATCATTATGAATAATTTCTTCCCCGTATTTCTTTTTCGCCACATGAATTCACATAGATATGAATTTATCAACTTCTTTACAGTACCTTTTCGTTTCTTATTTTTATACTTCAAAACGCTCCAGACTGCTTCTATATTTTGGGTATAAGCCCCAGTATCAGGATCCACAAAGTTTTTACTGTGGTTGACAGTGAAATGTTTGAAAGAATATTCAGGCAGGTTTGCGATATTTTTGTAGGAAGCCCAACAATCACTAATAATAGTGGATCCTGGACTTATATATTTTTTAATGCAGTCCAATAAAGTATCTTCTTTTCTATTTGGTACAAGACACAAAAAAAGCTCTTGGGTCTCCCTACAAATACCCCCAAATAACCACTGTTCATTGAATACCCTCCCTTTATTATATTTACGTTTTGACAAATGTTTCATCAATCTCTATAGTCATATTTGGTTCTCCAATCCTAGGAGAGTTTTAGAGAACTATAAATGCTACCCTAAAACAAAATGACATTTTTGAATCAGTGAAGAATTTTTTAGTCAGAAAATGTAATTAAAAAGAAATAGAAAAGTCTTAAAATAAATTATATTTTAATAATCTAAATACAATGTACAATAACTGCTCCAAAAAGTATTATTTACGTTTCTGCAATACAAGAAATCGTCCACCGGGAGGCCGAGAGACCCCGACTCCTGCCATCTTTGTGGTTTCCCCTATGGTATTCCTTTAGTTAAAGTAATACCATAGTATAAAGGGGATTAAATTATTTTTTTTTTTTAATCTTAAAGGAATAACCATAGGGTAAACGCAAGATGCAGGAGTCGGCGGTCTCTCGGGCCTCCCGGTGGACGACGAGGGGACTTCGTCCCCCCCTCTGCCCCGTCGGCCTCGAGCCCCTAAATGGGAAAATAAAAAATTCTAAATTTTTCCGAAGAATAAATTGCAAAAAAAAAAAAAAAGATTTCTGGTTCTACATATATTGAAACTTTTATTCTAAATAAAGCTCTTCGAAAAGTCTATAGATTTTCTTCGGAACTTATCCTTTAAAAGGTAGTTAACCGATACA